>PITA01002272.1:0-76355 GCA_004023965.1 Spilogale gracilis | reverse complement strand
CATTTACTTTCCTTCTCCCACTGTCCTCCAGGTTACCCCTCATGCATCGCAAGTAAGTGAAACCATGTGATACTTGACTTTCTCTTCTTGGCTTATTATTGTAATTTTTTAAAAAGTGGAATCTGGCAAGTGTTATTGAACAAACAAGTTCTACCAAAACAAAAGCCTTCCATAGCATTGTTGAGGTTGCCAGTTTATAATCATAGTGTGCAAGACTGTTTTTGTATCAGAGGCTTTAACGTGTGTAAATATTGATAACATTTCAGGTACTCAAGCTGTTGGCTCATTTTGACCAACATATAAACAGGCACATCCCAAAGAAAACTCACTCACCCCTCTAGACATACACCTAACTCAGCGGTTAGGAGGCAATTTAAAATGCTGTGAAAGTATATTGTGTTTATGCTATCATCAGCAAGAATGAGGTGATTTGAGGAATGAGGAATGAGAAGAGATGAAGAATATTCCTTAAAAGAAAGGATCATGTAAAACTCTGTGTGCATGATTAGGAAGACACAGAAATCTTTCTTTTTTTAAAAAAAATTATTTTTAAGTAAACTATACACCCAGCATGGGGCTCAGACTCACAACCCTGAGATCAAGAGTCACATGCTCTATGGACCTCTGTGGCTCAGTGGGTTAAAGCCTCTGCCTTCAGCTCAGGTCATGATCTCTGAGTCCTGGGATGGAGGCCTACATCACACTCTCCGCTCAGCAGGGAACCTGTTTCCTCCTCTCTCTCCGTCTGCCTCTCTGCCTACTTGTGATCTCTCACTCTGTCAAATAAATAAATAAAATCTTTAAAAAAAAGAAAAAAAGAGTCATATGCTCTATGGACTGAACCAGCCAGGCACCCTGAGTAGGAGTCTCTTTGAGGAAGGAAATGATAGCAGCTGTAAGTATATTCACAGTAACATTTCAGTTTCCAACTCTAATGTCCTTTGCAAGTATGTTTCCAAAACTGCTTATACAAAGCCGGCTGTTACACTCAGCATCTTCTTCTATTGCTGCAGTCAAATTACATGTAAATACAGCTTCGCCCAGAATGAAACAAGAATTGTACTCCCATGGTCTATCAGGTACCCAGCAAGGGGGTTACTGTCCCAAGCACTGAGGCCATTTAAAATAAAGATACTACTCCTTGAGATATAGTTGGATACTTGGCTCAGAATCTTTATGACACTGTACATAAACTGGGGCCATCTTACATTCAAGTATATGCACCCTTTGTTAGGTGCATAACCATGAAAGAGAACTTAGCATTCTTTCATAAAAAAAGAAAAAGATTTGGTTACACTGTCTAACCCTTATGTGGTAAAACAGAATCACCAGGCATAGTCTTCCCATTTCACTACAGCATTTGCTACATTCAAGTCACATCCCACTCATTCTTGTTTTTATATATATATATCTATATATATCTATATTTATTTATTTATTTATTTTTAAAAATATTTTATTTATTTATTTGACAGAGAGAGATACAGTGAGAGAGGGAACACAAGCAGGAGGGGTAAGAGAGGGAGAAGCAGGCTTCCCGCCGAGCAGGGAGCCCGATGCAGGGCTCGATCCCGGGACTCCGGGATCGTGACCTGAGCTGAAGGCAGACACTTAAAGACTGAGCCACCCAGGTGCCCCTATATTTATTATTTATACATTAGTTCTTTGCTCAGAAAATTTATTCAAAATGTCCCCAATATCATTCTGACAATTGTAAATTTCTACCCATGACTTTGCTTTGGGATGAGTGTGTCAGCGAGTGTTTTAATGTAATTGGGAATTTCACAATTACTATGTGAGTCGAACCTCCCACTGGTTGCCTTATTTTTAGTGAAGCCATGGCTGCAGTCCACAACAGTTTTTAATAAGTAAATTCTACACACAGCGTGGGGTTTAAACTCATGATCTCGAGAGTTACACGCTCCACTGCCTGAGCCAGTTCAGGTGCCCCCAACTTTACACATTTCATTTGAAATCCTACTCTCCTTCTCCTGATACACAACGTAGTTCCCTGAACTTCTGCAATAGTACAGTTATATATTTATATTTTTCAAACGCTTCTCAATGATTATGGAGACGACATCAAATCATCCAGGAGAAAGAGAAGATGTTTAATGTGAATAGGAGATAAAGAAAATTATCCATTACAAAACATAACCTTATTTTATCATTTTTGAAAATAAAAATTTTGAAATTGATAACTCCGAATCAAAAGCAGTATTTCAGTTTTAGTGATTCAATAACCAAAAATTTGAACTTCAATTTAAAAGAAGAATATGAACTTCAATTTAAAAGAAGAATATGAATTTATAGAAGTTCTTCTGAGGGTGCTTTTAAAATAACAATACATAGGGCGCCTGCGTGGCTCAGTTGGTTGGGCGACTGCCTTCGGCTCAGGTCATGATCCCGGAGACCGGGGATCGAGTCCCACATCGGGCTCCCTGCTCGGCGGGAAGCCTGCTTCTCCCTCTCTCACTCCCCCTGCTTGTGTTCCCTCTCTGGCTGTGTTTCTCTCTGTCAAATAAATAAAATATTTAAAAATAAAATAAAATAAAATAACAATACATAGTAATCATAGTAATGGTGAAAGTTTCATTGGGTAATAAACATAATTGTGAATCCATCCTCTAACCATCTGAACATCCATACACCCACCTACCTACCTACCATCCATCTATCCATCTACCCACCTCCCTACCACCCTACATACATACCACCTATCTATCTACCTGTCTACCTACTACCATCCATCCACCTACCTACTTACCTACATACCATCCATCCATCTACCTACTTACCCACCTACCATTTATCCGTCCACCTACCTACCTATCTACCTACTGAAGAGGTGCTAGGTGACAATGACAATTTTCAAGAGGTAATAACTAAACAAAAGGCAGCATATTACAGGCAGCACAATGACTGGCACATGGCAGGCACTTAATGAATGATAACTGAATGAACTGAGAAAGAAAAGTATACTAAGTGATTGGCAGGACATTCGGTTACTAAAGATCATTAGGCTGATTATAGGTTAAAGGTCCATGCCCTATTAGTGGCTGATTCTTGGCAGGTAAGCCTTAGCTCACAGGGAGGTCAAAAACATCTGGGCTTTGACTTCATGAAGCCCTGTGTTTGAATTTTGGCTCCATAAGCTATATAGAAAGAGGTTAACTTCTTGCTTCAATTTAGATAATATTACTTACATGAGAATAAAAATGTGATAATGTATATATGGTGCCTAACCCATTGCTGGGCACATACTGAGCCAGATCAATATAATATTGATTTCATCCATCCCTTTCCCGTTACCTACCTAAAAATGTGAGAAATCCAATGCCTGATGAATATAACTGCACACCCTCTCAATCTTGGGTGGTCCCCATTCTTATGTTTTCATATGGGTAATTATTAGGTTAATGCTAAACTAGAGAGTACCTTCCTAGATAGGCAAGGACTAGTTTGTGGTCAGGTGCATATGAGCATCTTTCATCCAGGGTTACTAACGAATCCTTATGGGTCAATAGAAGCAAATTTTTTTTTTCCTGTTATTGGCCACTTCATCTTTTTAAATTATATTAATTTTTTTTCTTTTACCTGACAGCCCAGTAAGAGTGAATCCAGATTTTGTGGGACCTGAAGATGATCTAATTTGAGGTACCCTCTTATGGGAAAAGAATGTAAATTACAAATATAGTTGACGCTTGAACAACATGAGGGTTAGGTGAGGGGCACTGCGCTCCCTGCAGTAAAAACTCTTCCTATAACCTTTGCCTCCCCCCAAATTTACTAATAGCCTACTGTTGATCAAAAACCTTACTGATAACATAGTTGGTTAATGCATATTTTATATATTTTATGTACTATATGCTACATTCTTACCATAAAGTAAGCTACAGAAAAGAAAACCTTCCTAAGAAAATCATAGGGAAGATAAAATATATTTACGGTGAATCTGTACAGTTCAAACCTATATTGTTCAAGAGCCAACTGCACAAGTTAGATGCAAGGTCTAAGAAAGGACACATACAGGTGAGGGTCTGTAAGGCTCAAGCTCCTCACCTTCCTGATAATTTCTCCCCTAGTCCAGCTCCTCCCCTATGTTGTGTCTGTTTCTGTGAACGATTCTGAACGATTCCTGTCACAACCATTTCATAGTCATGCCATTCAGGAATAAAAAAGGCCAAAGGTTCTAGTGGACCCTTGAACTATTTCTGATCCTTCTTTAGACACCTGAGCACTAGGAGAAACACATTCAAAGACAACTTCTGAGCACCCAAAATAAAGGCTATTTGATGGTCTACTCAACTTTTTGACTGTATGTTGTATTTGATCTTTAATGGAAATAAGAACGCTTTATACATTTCCTGGTCACACAGCATAGTGTGGTATGTGACCTATAAAAGGAAAAGGACTAATATTTGCTTAGAGCCCATTATGTGCCAAGAGTTGTACATAGATTAGCACTGCTAAGCCTCAATACTGCACCATGAGACTGGCATTCCTATTCCTAACCTGAGCTAGGAAAAGTAATCTGCTTGAGTGAATGGAGAAAGGATTTGACTTATGTCTATTTCTTTATTATGCTAAGCAGCCTCTTATAAACTTAAAGATAAAAACAGAGGGTCAATAGTGTCCTTTGCTGATGGCCCAGTCTTTGAGCTGGTCAAACAAACATGCGTGCTCTCATGCCCAAGGCATATCTTGAGTCTGCTTAGCTTAGCTCCTCTCTGGACCAATTTACATTCTTCCTGTAACACAACAGCAAAACTGTTTTCTGATAGGAGACATGTACTAATAAGTCAAGCTTGTCACTGACGTTCACTTGGCTCACAATTTCACATACAATTGTTACTGCCATTTTATATCTGCTTGTTGCTTCATTGGGTTCTAATATCTTTGTGTGGCACATTTATTGTTTCATTTAGATAGTGAAGACTATAATTTCTAGTCTCTGAACAGTCTTTCCTTCTCTTTCTCTCTTTTTTAAAGATGATATTGTTAAGGAATCTCAGCCTCCAATATTGGGCTTGAACTCAAGAACCCCAAGATCAAGAGTCGCATGTTCCACTGACTGAGACAGGTAGGCACCTCTTTCCTTATTGCTAAAATAATATCTGAACAGAGCAGGAAACTCAAATATTGTTAGTCCAATAATCTTTTTCATAGGGAGTGATAAAGTTCTAAACTCTACAGTAACCTCGAGCAATGCAGGATTACATGGTTCTAAAGCTTACTTTAAATATCTTACAGGGAACAGGCAATGATTTAATTATGAAAAAGTGGTTCCATAATTTACCAACCTTCAAGTGCACAGTGCTTCCTTTAATACTATTGTGACTATCTTTTGATCATGTATATTTTAAAATTTGATGATACAGAGAAATGAACAAACACAATGCAAATTAATGTGCAACAGGGGACATTACTATTCACATGTGCTAAGCAAGTTGTAATTTCGAACTCCTAACACCCAGGGGATAATAAATTTCATGTGCTAAATGAGTGCCCTAAGTATATCATTAAAGGTCACCCTTTGACAATGCCATCCTTGTTTTTAGAATATAATGCCTGAAAACACATTTTAAATTACATTTACATAAAGTGCATTTTATTTCTCAAAGAAGCTATTTTTACTTGGTATTATAGTTTCAAAACATTCATTTTATCCCTGCTACAAAACAAGTTAATTTAGTCCAAAATTTACTTGAGAGATGGAGACAAAGCATGGCAGACAAGAAACTCTTAATCTATTAGATCAAACTGACTACTCATTCATAAAGCACAACTCTCATTTGATTTGACTCACAGGGTTTCTTCTCTCCATTTATAATAAATGAGAGTGCCTGATACTTAAAAAGTTGAGTATTTATATACTAAATGTTGCTTAGACCTCTCTAGACTGAAAAGTCATGAGATGAAATGTTCAGAGTATGCCAGATATTTCTCTAAAAAGAGCTTGGGGGTGCCTGGGTGTCTCAGGTGGTTAAGCATCTGCCTTTGGCTCAGGTCATGATCTCAAGATCCTGAAATCTTGAGCTCAGCATAGTTGGGCTCCCCACTCAGTAGGGAGTCTGCTTCTCCTTCTCCCTCTGCCCCTCCCTGCACTCTCTCCACTCCTTGGCACTCTCTCTCTCTCAAATAAAGAAAAAAAAATATTTTTAAGATTTTATTTATTTATTTGACAGAGAGAAACACGGCTAGAGATGGTACACAAGTAGGGGGAGTGAGAAAGGGAGAAGGAGGCTTCCTGCTGAGCAGGAACCCTATATGGGGCTCAATCCCAGAACTCCGGGATCATGACCTGAGCCGAAGGCAGATGCTTAACAACTGAGCCACCCAGCTGCCCCAAATAAAACATTTAAAAAATAAAAATAAAAAAGAGCTTGATACTAAATCCACTTTATAGTTGGTCAGAAATGACAACACGGACCTTTTTTGAGTCTATGACATTCCTCATAGGGCTAATATCTTCACACCTATAATAAGATATTAACTATAAAAACCATACATATATATTTTTCAGTATCTGCCATTCTCAGGTTGTTCACATCTTGTTTAGTAAAATGTCTACAAAGTATCTAAAAAATAAAAGTAGAACCCAGCCATTAATTTTCAATAGATTCTATTTAATCAAAAGATAGAAGAATAACAATAAATGAACTGCTAAGTATCTAACCTATTTTATAATTAAACAGGACACATCCCCAGGGTGCCCACATGGCTTGGTCTGTTGAGGGTCTGATCTTGGTTTCGTTTCAGGTTGTGATCCCATGGGTCCCGAGATCAAGAAGTCCCATATAGGGCTCCTTGCTCAGTGGGGAGCATGCTTCTCCCTCTCCCTCTTCTTGCTATTCCCCCCTGCTTGCATGCTCTCTCTCTCTCTGACAAACGAATAAATAAAAATATCTTAACAAAAACGCAAACATATACATAAAGCCTTCAAAGATCTGATAAAAATATTATGAACCTAGAATTCTTGTCCAATGTAAAATAAATAATATATAAGGGCAGAAATAAAACATTTCCAGAGATGCTAAGACTCCGCCGTACCTTCTCTGGGTCCACCACTTAAGGGAAGCACTTTAGCAAGCGAATGAATGTGAAATTCAAGAAAAGACCATTTAAGAACATAGAAAAAATGTTGCAAGAAATCTCAGAGAAAAAGCCATAAAGCAAACAGTCCAATTTAGAATAGAAAGTCAGTTGGTTTAAAGAACATCTCTAAGAAATACAATGGAATATATACCAAGCACTTAAATTCTTGAGGAGTTAATATTCAATAGCATGATAATTAAAGTAGGTATTTCCACTCCCAATAGAGGAAAAAGAAAAAAAACAATAAGAACTTTTAGGAAAAACAAAACAAAAGGCATGTAAATTCCAAATATGAGGTATAACAAAATATGGCACAGCTGAGTAATTGATAATGAGCAAGGATGCTAGAGGCATTTTTCCTAGAAGTTGTGAACTCACAGAAAAGACAATATAATCCTAATTCCATAATTATATGTTCTTGATTGGTTTTTAAATATTAGAATCATCCTTTAGGAAAAAAAAACAGGAGTATTAACTATTGTATTAGAAGAGAATGCAAATGTTATTAAATTTAACGATATAAAAACAAAGTTACAGCTTATAGAGAATGGGAAATAAGGAGAAAGCAGAAGGAACTATAGGAGGATACACCCTCATATATCATCTAAAGTTGTTAGGATATTGAACAGATGTTTGAGTACTTTATTTGAAGGTAAAAGATAATCAAAAGAAGAACTGAAGTAATGACTATCAAAAATTGGAAGGAGAAAAAAAATTGGAAGAAGAAAAAAGGAAGGGAATACATAAGTGAGATGAGCGGTCATGTCTATGAGAGTAGACTACATTGTCAAACCAAGTAAGATGTTGACTGCAAAATTATTTGATGTCTCCTGCTCTGTTAGCTTTTTGAAGTCAGTACTCTGTCTGATAACTTTGGTTGTCTTCCAATGCACTGGTTTGCTTTGTTGCAGAGAATTTTATATATACTTCAAGTTAAATCTTATGACTGACTCATGGTGACAAAGTCTGTTTGTTTTTTTTTTAAGATTTTATTTATTTATCTGACAGAGAGAAAGCCTGAGCAGGCGAGAGGTGCTGGAGAGGGACAGAGGGAGAGGGAGAAGCAGACTCCCACTGAGCAGGGAGCCCGATATTGGGCTCGAGCCCAGGGTCCTAGGATCATGACCTGAACTGAGGCACTGAGGCAGACACTTAATCAACTGAGCAACCCAGGTGTCCCAACAAAGTCTTTGAAGAAGAGTGTAGAGTACTGCCCTGCCCAATGCTTATTTCCTAGGGGAGAACTGTACTATAAATTAGTTCTTAATTTTCTTTTTTTTTCCTTTTTTTAAAAAAATATTTTATTTATTTGACAGAGAGAAACACAGCCAGAGGAGGAACATAAGCAGGAGGAGTGAGGGAGGGAGAAGCAGGCTTCCCGCCGAGCAGGGAGCCCGATGTGGGACTCGATCCCGGGTCTCTGGGATCATGACCTGAGCCGAAGGCAGTCGCTTAACCAACTGAGCCACCCAGGTGCCCTAGTCCTTAATTTTCTTCCTTCTTCTTCCCCATACTTCCCTGGACCCCATGTCAATGTTCTCTAAAATCTTCTGTTGCCAATTCTGCCCTTTTTCTCCCCTCCTCCACATTCCTCTTCATCCTTTCCTCTCTGTGACAGTACACCCTTTAGCCTGCCAATAGCTCAGGTATCTCCCCATCCCAATAAATCCTTCCTCTAATTCTGCACCACTTTCTGACCAGGGCTTACCCTCATCCTTCCATCTTTCCAAGGTTCTTAAAAGAATATACTCACTGCTTTTCTTACTCACCTTTTTTTTTTTTTTTTTTTAAGATTTTATTTATTTGACAGAGAGAACACAGCCAGAGAGGGAACACAAGTGGGGGGGTGAGAGAGGGAGAAGCAGGCTTCCTGCCGAGCAGGGAACCTGATGTGGGGCTTGATCCCGGGTCTCCGGGATCATGACCTGAGCCGAAGGCAGTTGCTCAACCAACTGAGCCACCCAGGCGCCTCTCTTACTCACCTCTTAATCCTTCTTTGGTTGACTACAACCCCAAGTTACTGAAACATACAGATCAGTTGTCTTTCTCCAGAAAAGATTCATTCATTCATTTACTCAGTAAGTTTTTATTTGTTGATTGATAAAATCTGACATGGCTCCTGTGCTTAAGGAGTTTGTTTTCTGAGTTGTAGACAGACATTAATTAACAGTACAGAAAAATAATCAATCACTCATAAGCTAAGGCAAATGCTGTGAAGGAAAAGGAGAAGGGATGAAAGAATACTGGATAGGAGGACCTTGGTCTGGCCTGAGGTCAGAAGAGGCATCTCCAAGAAAGTGACATTGACCTGGGAAATGAAGGACAAGTAATAGTTCAGCAGTTAAGAGGCCTCAGAGGTAGGGAGTACATTCCTAGCCCAACATCTTCATGGCACCATATCCATGAAATGGGAAGCAACCTGTACCAGCCCTGTCACAGCAGTTCTCATTCTACATTTTAAAACTCTTCATTATCTGTTTCCCTCTGCTCAAATGCTCTACTCTCTAGTTGATAAAATCTAAAAGGGCCCCAGATCATGTACATCTTGTTTGTTCTTAAAGATTTTATTTTTATTTTTATTTTTTTAATTTGACAGAGAGAAACACAGCCAGAGAGGGAACACAAGCAGAGGGACCGAGAGAGGGAGAAGCAGGCTTCCGGCCGAGCAGAGAGCCCAATGTGGGGCTCGATCCCGGGTCTCCAGGATCATGACCTGAGCTGAAGGCAGTTGCCCAACCAACTGAGCCACCCAGGCGCCCCTGTTTGTTCTTTTATTAAAGGAACTTGCACATGTCCTGTCACATAGCATGTTCTCAATAAATATTTACGAAAAGAACAAATGGATATTATCCATGACCCTCCAATTTCCAAATCCAATAAACATGTCTTTTTTTTTTAAAGACTTACACATTTATTTGAGAGAGAGAAAAAAAAGCCTGTGGGGGGGGAGGGGCAAGAGGGTGAGAGAATTCCTAAGCAGACTCCCCACTGGGCGTGGAGCCCAACTCTGTGGGGCTTGATCCCAGGACCCCGAGATCATGACCTGAGCCGAAACCAAGAGTCTGCCACCCAATTGACTGAGCCATCCAGATGCCCCAATAAATATCCCTTAAATTCTTATCTTATGGTATCCCTCAGTGGCATTTAACTGGTTGATCAACTACTACCTTCCTAACCTTTGATATATTCTTCCTTCAATTCCACATTTTTCCAGGTTCTCTTTTCTCTTGCTTGTTCCCATTTCTTCATTTGTCCCTTAATTCTACCTATGACTCATCGCTTTGCACATACTCTTTGGGGGATCTCTTTCATATTCAAATGGTTCCAGCTTCCCTCCACTGGATCTCATTTATTCACTTACACTGTGGACTTGGCTCTTATGCAGCAAACTCATGTACCAACTGTTTGTGGGTCATATATATTTATACAACTGACAGCCATTTCAAAGCCAAATAAGCAAAATCAAACTCATCATCATGTCATGGCCCCCTATCCCAACAACGACAAAATAAAACTAGGTTGATCTTCATTATTTATCTTAGTTTAGACCCAAACTAAATATTTGGTGGTTATTCTCTTCTTACATTGCACATCCACATATAATCACCAAGGTCAGACAGGTTTAGCCACAAGATATTTATCTAATCTGTCTCTTCTCCAGCCTCTTGATCACTGGCTTAGCTCACCCTGTCATCACTTTCTTCTACATGTCTACAACGACCTTTGTAGGATGAATAGCAACTAACCTAAAATATAAATTGGACACCATCTCGCTGCCTACAACTTTTCAGTCTGGAGATTAAAATCCAAATTTCTTGACTTTGCATGCAAAACCCAGACTTCTGTTTGCTTCTATAGCCCCATCTTTCACCACTTCCTTCTGTGAACTTTACTCTCAGGGAACCACAAAGTGCTTGTGGCTGCTGCACACAGTACACATTTCCTGGCTCTGTGCCCTTGTACTTTTAATTATAATAATCTCACTCCTGGATACATTTTATCATGCCCAAATCCATCCAATAATCCTCAACAAACTAGCTCTCCCTGGATTCTTCAAGATGAACTATATATCCCTTTAACCATGAAGCTTCTAATAATACTCTGCAAAGCCCTACTGGAGTGCAACAGTGTTTCTTCATTGTCATTGTAATGGCTGTGTCTCCCCTTCTGTGAGTTTCATGAGGGAAAAAAAAAATGTTTTGCAGAGCAAATAATGGACCCTCACTAAGAGCCTTTATGAGTAAGAAAGAAAACGGCATTTATTCATTTAATAATTTTCTATTTTGGCTGCAAAATATAAGCACTATTTTATTTAAAAATTTTTTTAATTTAAATTCAATTTAATTCACATATAGTGTGTTATTAGTTTCAGAGGTAGAATTTAGCGAATCATCAGTGTTCATTATAACAAGTGCCCTCCTTAATGCCCATCACCCAATTACCCCATCCCTCCATCCATCTCCCCTCTAGCAACCCTCAAGAGTTACAAGGAGTCTCTTCTGGTTTGCTTCCCTCTGTTTTCATCTTTTCTTATTTTCCTTCCCTTCCCATGTTCATCTGTTTTGTTCTTAAATTCCAGAAAACGAAAATAAATAAAAGGCACCCAAATCCTCAAGGAAGAAGTTAAACTTCCACTCTTCACAGACAACATGATACTCTGTGTAGAAAACCCAAGAGATGCCAAGAAATTGCTAGAACTGATACAGGAATTCAGCAAAGTTGCAGGATACAAATCAGTGTACAGAAGTCAGTTGCATTTCTATACACTAACAATGAGGCCCAAGAAAAAGAAATTAAGGCATCTTTCCCATTTACAAGTGCACCAAAACCCATAAGATACTAGAAATAATGCTACAAAGAGTTAAAGGATCTGTAGCCCCTGTTTTACACTGTGGCAAGTAATATGGTACTATGGAGAAAAAATAAAGCATTTAAGGGGCGTATTACCCATTGAGATAGGGGAAGGTAATTACTAAATGAATGTTGCTGGATGTAGCTGAATATAAGGCATGAAGGGAGAGAACAGGCTATGTAGATAGCTGGGAAAAGAATATTTCAGACAAAGGGAAGGAAAGTATGGAGACCCCGAGAGGGGAACATGCTTGATACTTCTGAAGGACAGCAAGGAGGGCAATGTGGCTAGAGGAGCCATGAATGAAGAAGATTAGGTCTGAGGAATAATGGGGTGAAGTGTCTCCAGAATATGACAAGTCATGCGGTCGTTTTAAGCTTTTGTTCTGTGTGAGATGTGAGACATGACAAAGATATTTTATTTTTTGAATGGAGCACAATTTTAAAGCCACTGCATGGGTATTCATAGGGGTATGTGAAATGCTAAGGAACTGCCGGATTACCTATGAGAGACGACATCAATACTCCAGATTCTTTCTTCAGCAACTGCCGGATCACACAGTTATCCTTCAGATATTAGAGCCTGCAGACATAGCTTTGGAGCTAATTTTACGTGAACAGGAGTAAATTTATCATTTTCTCTGAATCCGTAATTCTTTCCTACAGCATCATATTATAGGATTTCAGAGAATAAAAAATTTGAAGGTAAATATCATGACAAGTAAATTCCCTTAATTACAAATTCATAATAAATTATGAATGAGGGGCGCCTGGGTGGCTCAGTTGGTTAAGCAACTGCCTTCGGCTCAGGTAATGATCCTAGAGATCTGGGATCGAGCCCCACATCAGGCTTCCTGCTCGGCAGGAAGCCTGCTTCTCCCTCTCTCACTCCTCCTGCTTGTGTTCCCTCTCTGGCTGTGTTTCTGTTTGTCAAATAAATAAAATCTTTAAAAAAAAATAAAAATAAATTATGAATGAACATAATTCACTTTCCCCTGCCTGTTTTTTGGATCAGTTACTTAACCTCACTGAGACAGTTTTTACATCCTGAAATGGCAGTAATTACTCCTTCTTACACTACTTCCTTTGGAGATTTAAATGAGACAAGTAACTGACATACTATGGAGCCTATTATTTTATTATTATTGTGTAATAACTTAAAATTTTATCCAAAGGCATTTAATAATCGAGATCTGGATGGCACACTGAAATCTATCATCCTAGTATCATATCTAAGGATTTGATGAAACAATGTATGTATAAAACTACAATGGAGACTGACATGTAGTATCAGTATTATTATTATTTTAACTGTCCTGATACCAAAGCATTTTTATGAACAAAATAAGGATAGCATACTGGAATTTAGCATACCCTGTTAATAGTTTGGCATTTCTTTTTAAAAAAGAAGTTACTGGGGCACCTTGGTAGCTCAGGTAAACATCTGCCTTTGGCTCAGGTTGGGATCCCAGGGGCATGGGATCTAGCCCCAAGTTGGATCCTTGCTCAGTGGGAAACCGCTTCTCTCTCCCTCTCCCAACCTGTCTCTCATGCTCTCTCTCTCTCTCAAATAAATGAATAAAATCTCCAAAAAAATAAGGAAAAGAAAAGTGAGTGTTCTAACACCGAGAAATAGGAAATATATTGATCTTGGAATAAAATAAATGACTTATTTACCCATCAATCATGAATCACATTATGTATTGGCCCATAAAAATGTGTAATTTCCCAACTGTCTTTATTCAATGTCTTGTAAAGTGTCATAAACGAGAGGTAAGATTATTTACACAAGAGGAAAATTAAGGTGGTCAGCTGCATGTAATCTACGCACCTGTGAGTAGATTTGTACCACATCACAAAAATGTTTACTTAAATTTTTCTTTTATCTGACACTAAGTGAGGAGGTAATTTGGGGGAGGGATGTTTGAGGAATTCGCCTTCAGCTTTCCAAATTAAACAAAAAAGCTGACCAGGGCTCCTGGGCTGTTCAGTGGGTTAAGTGTCCAACTCTCAACTCCTGACTCTTAACTCTCCCTGTTGCTTGGGATTCTCTCTGTTACTCTCCTCCCAGCCTCCCCCCCAAACCCTTTCTCTCCCTCTCAAATAAGTAAATAAATCTTCAAAAAAAGCTGACCATTTTGAGAAATATTAACATTAATTTTGCTTTAGAAAGCCCAGTATGCTGAGCAACATTTAACTTTTATCTGAGGAAGGGAAAAGAAGTGTAACACCAAATCCTTAGAGGTTACATAGGCAAATAGAGATGGTTGAATGGCTCCATAAAGCTGTGATGTTATTATTCTTCAGTTCCCTTGTTAGATTTCACTTATTTTTAATCAAAACTATTCCAAACATTTTAAAAATTAAAGTTAACAATGTAAGAGGCATACATGGATACACCATCCAGGGTAATAATATTACCATGATATAATTGCTTCAGAAATATTTTTTAAGTGGTACCACTTCCTTTATATATACTGCTTTCCTTATACAATTGTTTAACTTCCTGCTTGATTTAACGTGACCTGTCACAAAGTATCAGGTAAAAGGGTCTGAAGGTGTGTCAACCTTTCTTTTGAAAAGTACATTTGTGGGCACCTGGGTCTTTAGTCGTTAAGCATCTGCCTTAAGCTCAGGTCATGGTCCCAGGATCCTGGGATGGAGCCCCCCATTGGGCTCCCTTGCTCAGCAGGGAGCCTATTTCTCCCTCTGCTTGTGCTCTGTCAAATAAATAAAATATCTTTTTTTTTAAAAAGTACATTTCTTAAAAAATATATATATACTCAGAAGGCAGAACCTGGTCTTTGGAAAAATGGAATTTTAAGTCAACACTTCACAAAGGAAAACCATGATATGGCTAACAGTCAAAATATGGTAAAGACAAGTAACATTAATTGACAAATATTAAACCTTCTGGGAATAACCAGAAGACTAGATCATTAATTATTTCTGCAAAGTTTCATCCACATTCCTGAAGGCTTCATAACTGTTTTTATTTAAAATGAAGTTTATTAAAATAGACAATATTAGAGATTTCCAACTCTTCTTTTAAAATTGACAATTACTCATGCCTTTAGAAATATCCAGCTGGGGTTTTGCTGTTGCCTGACAACACATTTTTTTTTTTCAAAAAGATATTGAGGGAAGGAACACAAGCGGGAGGAGTGAGAGAGGGAGAAGCAGGCTTCCTGCCAAGCAGGGAGCCCAGTGCAGGGCTCGATCTCAGGACCCTGGTGATCATGACCTGAGCCAAAGGCAGACACTTAATGACTGAGCCACCCAGGCGCCCCCCTGACAACACATTTATTAATAAATTAAATATTTATTTTAAAATTTTCTATAATAAACAGATTTTTTGTAAATGCACATTTAACAATACAATTGTATGTCATAGTCACTTTCTGGGAATAAAGGAAACAATAAAATAAATTGTTTTTTGCTTTTAATTTAGTTAGTGCTACATTACTCTACCATTAAAGAACCATAATGATATGTACTTTAGAATAGTTAAAATATTTTGAGTTAAAAACTTTTAAATGAAAACATAAAAAAACCACCACTTGCACTTAAAAATGGTTGAGATGGTAAATTTTTGTTTTCACCTCAATACAAACAGCACCATTTGACTCAATATTGTTTCTAAAATACTTCATTACAATATAAATCCAAAGTACATATGTGAACTTGTCTATAAAATGTGTTTACTCATTTGTTTTGTATTGGATAATTTATGTTTCTTAATTTTTAGGTGTGCATCTCACTTTTCATCTTCTTTAGATTAGCAATTGTTCTTCTCATTAACTCAAAGTTTAATATGTAATCTGTGCTGAAGACATACTCTCAAAATGAAACTTTAACATGAAACTGAACAAATATTTTAATACCTTCAACAAAATTGAAATCCCCTACTTGCTTTAAATTTAAACTAAAAATTATCATAAACCAGACTCAATTTTGTATGACTATGTTCAAGAAAGCCATTTTAAAATTAACATGTATTTTCTGTAGGCTAAGAACTTATATAAGACAGAAAAAACATGTTTTTAAGATAAAAAATAGTGTTCGATTCAGTAGCACCTGAACTAAAATTTAAGATTAAAAAATAGCATTGGGCTGTCTGGGTGGCTCAGTTGGTTAAGTGTCTGACTCTTGATTCTGGCTCAGGTCATGGTCTCAGGGTCCTGAGATCCAGCCCTAGTGGGACTCCCCACTCTGCGGGAAGTCGGCTTGACCTTCCCTGTCCCTCTGCCCCTCCTTCTGCTCTGGTGCATATGCACCTACATATGCACTCTCTCTCAAATAGATAAGTAAATCTTTTTTTTAAAAAAAAGGTTAAAGGTAATATCTCATAAGGGGAGAACAGTATGAATTACGAAGCCATGAGACTTAAATAAAAATGGCTATATAAAGTTTATCTTACTATGTTGCTACTAACTTTTTTAAAAAATGGGTTATAAATAACTTCTAGAAATGTTTGTATATTTTTACCTTACTCTAAAAAAAATCCCACTATGAACAAGCATCTTAATCACATATGGGAGAAAAATATTTCAGTAGTTAATTCTGGTCATCTGCCAAAATTCAATTATAAACAATAATTTTGACTTCTCAGCATCAGTCAAAGCTCTTCATAATATTATACCATATGTTAAACTGGTCTTTTCCCCTTGTGCAAATAATAAACGCTCATTATGGGAGACCTAACATTTATAAGTGAAATTGTTTTATTTGGGATGGTAACTAAAATAATGAATTTATAGATTATCAAACCATGTTTGAACAGGTACCTTTTACAAACGCATAATTATTTAACATTCACCAATATAAACAGAATTTTCTTGAAAAATTAGCAGCAGCAAGATTAGGGAATTCAGAGGAGATACTTTTTTATGTTTCAAGTTTTTATTTAAATTCTGGTTAGTTAACATGTACTGTAATATTATTTTCAGGAGTAGAATTTAGTGATTCATCACTTACATACATCACCCAGTGCTCATCACAACAAGCGTCCTATTTATTACATCCCATCCCCCCACCCCCATGTTTTCCATCACCCCTCAGTTTGTTCTCTATAGATACAGTCTGTTTTACAGTTTGCCTCCCTCTTTCTTTTTTTTTTTTCTTTCCCTTATGTTCATCTGTTTTGTTTCTTAAATTCCACATTTGGAGTGAAGTCATATGGTATTTGTCTTAGAAAAGAGACTTTTATATATATTAATTTAACATATGGTTAGGGAAAAATTACAAATCAATGGATAGGAGGAGAATTATTTAATAAAGAATTAGGTTAGATGGTCTTAATTTGGAAAAAAATTAGTATAGATATTCAATGCATAGGAAACATCAAAATAAGATATGGCTAGGTTAAAGAGTTAAAATAGCTAGAAATTACATAGTTAAAAGAAAAGGAAGAAAATGAACTGTTTTATCAAACTTCTGATTGATAGATAACTTTCAGAACTTAGGGACAAAATATTTACAAAAAGTGTGCAAATATATAAAATATGTGTATACATATGATGGGTTTGTGTATCCACCCAAAAAGAAAAAGAATGATATATTTGGTCAAACTAAAATTTTTAAAAATAAAACACACAATAAAAAAAAAGTAAAAAAAACAAACAAAACCCAAAGTATCATTGATATAAAAAGAAAGTAACAGAAGATAGGAGTCAGAAAAGGAGTTAATAAACTTTCAAACAAAGAGCTCATATAATCTGATACAAAAAATATGCCCTGACCTGATCCATACAAATGGGTAAAGAATATGCACAGAAAACTCAAAAAGGACATTACAAACTAAAAAGTACATATATTTATATTTGATGTAAAAGCAAACAAGGAGATTCAAAATTACAAGAACAAAATATTTTTTAACTCTAAAAATAGCATTTAAAAAGTACTTGAAATGGTAATCAGAAATGCTTCTATAGAAATAGGCTCTCAAATTTTTCTGGTGGAATTATACATTGTTTCAGTCTTTTAGAAAGCAAATTGGTAATACGCACCAAATGCTAAAAAACATTGATAATCTTTAACCCAGTGATTCTATCTTTAGATACATAAGCTCTGAAAGATCCAAAATAGGGGGGAAAGATATATTCAAGATGAACACCATCAATTAATTAGTTAGAAAATATATATATTTGGATATATATTCTTTATATTGATAGTTTTTAATTTGTTTTTTGAATGGAAAAGAAATAATTTATTGTACATATTTTTACCTCTGTTAGTTCAAAACTGATTTCTACTATACATGCATAGACATTTGGTTTAATTTGCTTCATATTTATTTATTTTCCAACATGCTATATTTATAAGTTTTAAAGGATTATTTATGAAAGCAAATCCTTGGAGTAGAAGACAAACATTAAGTCATTGAGGAATATTACAAGAATAGACATGTCTCATGGGGGAAAAGAATTTTAAGGTCCAATAACCACAAAATCACAGTTAAGAAAATGCAAAGATATAAAGTTATATGTATAAAAGAAAAGGAAAACTGAACCATTTCTATTGAAAAGAAGCCCTAAAATATGACTTAACTTGACACAAACTGTATGGCACCGAATCTCACTAGCAAGTAGATTCTCTGCTACGCACCAGTCATGTAAACAGATTCCATGAGGCTCCTTTTTTTTTCACTCTTTAAAACTGAATTCCTTTTCAAGCCCCAACATTTTAGCTATTACTTCAAAAAGCAACCAGCATGTGTGCTTTCTCTTAATAATTCATCTGTATTTGTTAAAACTGTGGGAAGTGGTTAGTGCATTCGGAGAACTCCTTACAGTTGGCTGTTTTTTCCTTCTATGTATCAGATTCCATTTAATGTTAGATTGAAGGATTACAGTAACCCATGCATGTTTTAATGTATTACCTCCATTCATTCAGAATCTCCCCAATGTATAATGCTGCATTGCTCATTCAGCATACAGTCTTGGAGCCAGGCTAACTGGTAATTGTTTTCACAGCTTTCCAGAGAAATATGAAGTACATGTTCAAAGAAAGTGCTAAATAGAATGACTTAACAGCACTCCTGAATTCCTGGTCTTTATTTAGCTGAAACTGAGTAGCAGTTTTGAATAAACTGGAAAGGCAAGAGCCAGGGGGAAAGGCCTCATTTTCTCATTGTACTTCTGCAGATGAAAACTGTACTGAGCAATTGATGCTGTGATCTGGAACAACCTTAAAATCAGAAGAATAACTGTGGATGAATTTGCCTTCCACAGGAAAAACAATGAAAGCTTTAGCTCCAAGTTGTTTAAACATCATTTTAAGACGACCAGGTCTTCAAAACTATTTCAAAAAATTTTTCAACTACTAAGAACGCAACATGTTATTTCAGGCAATACTTTTACTTACTATATGTATAAACTTGCACATGGACCTAATGTAGTGAATCTGTGCACTATATTTATGATCATTAATAGGCCTCAGAGTATACTACTTCAAGTTGGATTTACAATGATTAATATTTATTTATTTTTTAAAGATTTTATTTATTTATTTGACAGAGAGAGAGATTACAAGCAGGCAGAGAAAGGAGGAAGCAGACAGGCTCCCTGCTGAGCAGAGAGCCCACACGAGCCTCCTCGATCCTAGGACCCTGAGATCATGACCTGAGCTGAAGGCAGAGGCTTTAACCCACTGAGCCACCCAGGCGCCCTACAATGATTAATATTTAGCCATTTTCTGAGAACTCAAATTTTATTAATCTGGTGCTAAGTCTCCAGAAAGGAATTACAGGATGATTTCTGAAGAGTAATCTGGCAAAAAGTGGAAAACATATATGGTAGAGTGTACATATGCATGCACACACACACACACACACACACACACACACACACACACAGTTTTCTAAAGTGAGCTTTGAGGAAAAAAAAAAGCACTCTAAATTTCAACAGATTCCTACCCTGTAAGTATCAAATTCACAGTTTTCTGGCTGGATTTACTTGCTGATTTCTCTGTAGGTGGTGTTCCCTGGCTGCTTGCATGGTTGATTTTCAACATCTAAATCTCAGCTCAAATACCTGTTAACTCTTGATTTCTTGCCTGATAATCAAGAGAAAAATGAAAAATGGGATTCATAAAAATCACCACATCCTGACTTCAACTAGTAGCTTCTACAATTTACAAAAAGCAAATGATCAGCTTACCGTAATCCTAACGTGATAAGCAATGAAAGCAGAAAGAAAAGCAAAGGATTGCCGAGATTCAGAGCTTGCCTAATTGAGAAGTGATTATAGTGCACATGGCAAACTAGAAATAATACTTTTATATCATTTCCATGCTGGCTTTTACCTATACATATATCTCCATTTTTAAATGGAAAATAAAATCTTTGAAGTTTAAAATCAATAAGTATATGTAGCTTCCTTAAATTTTGAAGTATATTGCAAGTAAGAAGAATACACATTGTTTATATATAAAATCTTCCATTGAGTTAGGTAATAAAATTACTCTTCTAAAATGAAACAGCAAATATCCTTTTTCTCCACACCTGCATTAAGCAAAGTCATGCATGTTGGGGCACCTGGGTGGCTCAGTTGGTTAAGCAAACAACACTTGATTTTGGCTCAAGTCATGATCTCAGGGTCATGAGATCAAGTCCCGGGCCGGGTTCCATGCTCAGTGGGGAGTATGCTTGAGATTCTCTCCCTCTCCCTTTGTCGTCCCCCAACCCCCGCTTGCATACATGCTCTCTCTCTCAAATAAATAGTTAAAAAAAGTTACCCATGTAATTCCCGTCAATATTGTAAATATTACTCTTCAATGATATCCAGATGCACGTGTTTCTTTTCTTTCATAAAGATTAGTTATCTCACCTTGCACTTTGGACACTTCTGGGCATTTCTCTGTCCATGCTCAATTTCGCTGGCCCAGTGACGTAACAATTTGTCCCCTTTTTTGTACTCCTTGCAGTTAACACCTTCATGCCAAGGAGAGTGGCACTTAAAACACCAGATGAATTGGCAAGTGGGACACTGGATCTGTATAAGGAAAAGTCATATTAAGCACCAGCAGACATATTGAGAGTGTTTAAAAAGATAAGAATGGTAACGCTTGAGGAAATAGGCTAAAAGGCTATAATTTGTCCAGACTTAAAATACTGCTCCCCCTACAAGAGTAAAGTACAAGAGATGTGACTCCTACATTTTAAAGGGGGAAAAGAATTGCTTTGATATGGACGATAAGGCTCTTTGTGCACTCTACAGGAATTAAACACTGGGCCATTGTGGAAATCATTTTGGCCTTCTGAAAATCCTCTAGGTTGAAGCACAGAGTAAAACCTGAAGCTCACAATGTCCCAAATCTATACACTCAGGCTGCTGCCTTTAAATTCTCTTTTCTCTTGAACTTATTTCCCAGGCATTGCCATTGCTCTTCTTACCAATGTCTTCATTTACTTTTATAAATCAAAGCCTCATAGATGCTCCATCAAATGAAAAACATACTGGCAAATATCAGCATTTGCTAGGAAGTGCCCTTTCAAATAAAGGATATGCCTCATTTGCTATTAATCTAAGGGAAGTTAATTATAAAATCAATACAAAGGATTCCTATTAGACATACATCTGTATGGCGATCCTGTGGCCTGGACCAAGGAAACCATCAAAAAGACATCTTCGTGTTTTCACTATGTGAGAGTGTGTTTATGTTCACTGAAAATATTTATCTTTCACTTGACATGGAAGATATTTTATCTGACTTCCTTTATTTTGAATGACAGTGAAGTATCCATTATCATACAGTATTCCTGGTCTTCATTATCTAAGAACCTATGGGCATAATTTGACTTTCTCGGTCCTAGTTGATCAAAGTGAATGAATAAAACATCTCAGTATGAACAACACTGATAACTGCTTTTCTCTGTGCTCCTCTCTACTACTTAACACAGCATGAATGAATTTATTGACTACACTTTGAAGATTAGAATTTCTTTTGTTAAACTGTTGACAGTATCACCACTTACTTTTTCAGGAAAGCACTTTTTTACCACAAAGTTTCCCATATACAGATTAACCACGGAGCAATTATAATCACAGCTCTTATGTTTATAACTCAAAGCAGTGCAGTTTTCACTGATGTCAAGAATAGGTAATATTCTTCCTATGTAAATATGAAGTAACAAAAGTGCTTTTGCTTTTAATTTATATCAAAACAAAACAGTATTTTGTCATAAAACTTTAAATATCATGTCTATTTATTTATTGAAATTCTGTCATGTGTAATGTTTATACTGCTGTGTGACATGTAGTATTTATTTTTACCCACAAAATAATGCTACAAAGTAGGTAAACTCACAAGTTTATAGATAAGAAAATTAAGACTCACAGAGATTAAGTAACTTGCCCAAAGTAACATAGCAAGCTTGTGTGAAGAAGAAATCTAAACACAAGTTTGTTTGGCTCCAAAGCCAGCATTCTCTTCACTTTGCGAAACACTCCCTCATACTAAACAGCATTATTTCTTTGGTAATTGAAAACCAAAATGTTAGAAGTCAGAGGTCATGTGGTTAAGCTATTCAGTAAGCCAGAATTCTATATGACTACAAACATACACTGAATTTTGAAAATCCTTTTCAAAATTTTACTTACATAAGTTAGGAGTCTCTTTGGCTAAAAAAAAAAAAAAAAAAAAAAAAAAAAAAAAAAAAAAAAAAAAAAAAAAAAAAAAAAAAAAAAAAAAAAAGTATGTTACTATTTAGTCCTTTAAAATCAGTATTTTTGCCTTCTCTGATCATTAAAGTTGGAATAAGTCATTTTAAAGGAAGAACAATGAGTTGAAGTGGGTAAACTCCAGCTAATAAAATGATATAAAATGATCATTTCCCCATGTCCTTGAACAATGATGAATAAATGCCACATGGGGCCTCTGTGAATATAATTTTGGATCTAATGAATGAAATGGAGAAGTCAGAAGACTTGCTTTTCCTCACACATCTGCTATTATCTCAGAAGGGCTTGAATATTTAACTAAGTTCTCTTCTATTCAACATTATTAGTAATTCTAAGTCACTGACCTCTAGCACTGCCAAATAAAAAAAATCCTTTTTGGTTTTAATCAGTCAGTATTTATTGAAATGAATAGAAGAGCAAATGAAACAGCAATTTGATCCAAGGATCTTTGTGACCAAGTGCTGAATGATCATCCTTATGGATCCCTGATGAAGATAGTTAGAAATGTGTGATTTTCCTAACATACCAGAATGATAACGGTTCTGCTACTTGAGGGTCTATGCCAGTGACTCTGACTCCCAACTTGGCACAATAAGCAGCTAAGCCCACAGCAGATCCTACTGCCAATCTTCACCAACAACATGGACTCTGTGGCAAACTGTGGAAAACATTGTGCAGCAAGTTCTCAAGTGAAGATGAATAATTTAAATTCAGACCCAACTGTTTACTGTCTCTCACTGAAAAGATTAAATCTCCTATTGCTTGCTCTGGATTAAGATAATAAAAGGACTAATAGGCAGCCCCAACAACCCTATTGTTCTGAGTGGTCTAAATTCTAACTTGCTGGTCTGAAGATGCCTTATCCTATTGTAGCCTTAACCATATTCAAAATTGGCCTTACATGAAAACACATATCGACATCAGTGTTGCATCTTCTTCCATTCCTTTCTTAATACTTTTTTCTCCACATGCAACACCATCTCACAACCACAGACCTCCCACACAGACGGTCCGCCTTCTGAGTGATTATATTCACAAAGAGGTCACTATATTCTAGCCTTGATACTCAAAGTGTGGTCTGGGGAGCAACAACATTCGGATCCCCTGGGAGTTCGCTAGAAACAAAAAAATCATGTCACAGCCCACACCTACTGAATCAGAGTCTGCATTTTCACCAGCTCTCCTGGCGATTCATATGCATGCTCAAGTCTGAGAAGGTCTGCTCTTTACGTGGTGACCCTGTCTCCCTGGCCACAACTCTTTCCACCAGCAATGAGTCCCTAAGCAAAAGCATGTATCCTCCGGCTGAGCAAGCAGCCTATGAGGTGGCTGGCAGGAACCCTGCACAGTAGGGTGCTCATTGTTGAACAGAGATTAGGCAAGACAGATTTCTTTTTCTTTGGAGGAGTGAAATGGGGATACGCATACACTTTACCTTTGTTGTGGAGACAAGGATAAGAAAAGCTGGAAGACCACAGTGCAGATCACAAGAGAAGCTGAACAACAGACATTCACATCTAGTGACAGAACAGAGGGGCTCTCGTGTGACTAGAGACAGTGTCCAATTCTCTGTGAGGCCTGCCTCAGTGGCCGCAGAGACTGCGATCTTGCCCCTCCTCCCTCCTATGGAGACTTGCAGTACATCTCATGAACTGAGGTAGCTTGAGAGAAAGTTCATTTCTGCCTTTTGTAATTGGAGAAAGTCCAATTAACAGAATCTGTCTATTGAAATCTTATCTGGATCAAATGCTCCTTGCTTCAAGATGTCTTCCCTATGCTTCCAAACAGATTCAGTATCTTAGAGAGCTCACATTTGACATGTAGATGTCTAATCTCTCTAACAAGCTGCAAGCTCTCTGAGCTTACAAAAGCTGTCTCAAGTATCCCACATTTCCGGAGGTAAGTAACATAGAACTTCTGGCTCATGGCAGGCCCTCCAAGTTATTTGTAAAATGAATTGTTTTGCACACAGCAAGTACTACATATTGACTAACATTAAATGAATTCAAAGAAAAACCAACATATCTAATTTATGACCACTGGCTGAGATGGTATCATTATTTCTTAGATTATCCGAGTGTACTGATTTTAGGCACATACAAAAGAATAAAAACACTTGTCCTCAAGGAATTTATTGAGGACAGATACAAACCCAGACAGCTATCAAGTCATGTAATTATTGCTAAAATAGAAGCTCGGACAAGTGGATACCATGGGAAAGATGCTTCAAGGAAGACTGGGAGGCTAATGCTCAGAGAGAAGGTGGGCTTGAAGGCTGGGTGGAATGTCACTGGGGGGCAGTGACACTTCTGGTAGAGGGCCCAGCCTAAGCTTCCACAGAGGCCTGGAAGCACCTGGAGCACTAGGGAGATAGCAAGGGTTCTCGTGGGACCCCAAGAGATGTCATTTCAGCTGCTTCAGTCTTGAGCCTTGCTGAAGTGTCCAATAAACAGGGCGCAATTAGTCTTATATTATGTTCCTACAGTCTTGATGTGTCTCTCAAAATACACTGTGGTCTAGAAACATCTTATATAAAACATATAACACTTATTTATGGCTGTCACACTAGGTTGTGTCCTAAGGAAACTGAAATGACAAGAAAATAGAAATAACAGGGAAATCTTGTGGCTATAGAAAGTTTTATAATAGCTTAGGATGACTTTCTTGAAGATGAGAAGATTGGGAAGAAGTAGAGGGTATCACAGAGAGGAGAAAAGTAGTCGTTGATGCATGGCCTCATATACCTGGAAGAAAGCACCATCTGCTCCCTTATCAGATCAAATCCTAAAGCAAGAGTGGCAGTGGAGGGATGTTCTCCACATGGGAAAACACGGTGTTGACTTCTTGCCTCGATTCTTAGTCCCTAACATTAGTCCCTGAGTCCCCTCCTACTTGGGAATATATCCCCGAATAGAGTGCCAATAACGCACAGGCTGCATAAGGCACTGTTCACTGAACACAGTCCAAATGTGGCCCAGTGACCTTTGCCTTAATTTCTTACAGCATAGTTGAAACTAGGCCGGAAAATGAAAGGGAAACTTTCCTAAACGTCAGGGATCAAATGAGGACAACAAACAAACAAACAGACAAACAAAAAACTCAATAAACAGTTAACACATGACAAGATAACCTGCACGGAGCTGTAGTGGTTATTCATACAAATAACCCTACCGATATCCCTCATATTGGTTTCCAGGCTCTTTTTACATATGTGACACTCTATTGCACAATACCTTCACTTTAGTACTGGTTTTCATTTTCAACTGAGAGGCATGCTCTTCCAGGGGTTTTGTCCTTTGAAAAGAATCCTCTCTCCCTGATTTGAGAATCATAATTTCATATCAATCTATTTTGCTTCTGCCACCTGGAAACACCTTTAAACATTTATAGTGTCTTCCTTTAAACCTAGAAAGCAAGGCCCAGAGAAGTATCTGCCTGAATTTATTTCTTGCCTCAGGACCTACTCTTCATAGATGAATATAAATAATACTGAAAGATTCTGCCTTGATTGTGTAGCCCAAACTCACTAGCCAGAGTGGTGTGGCATCATCCCATTCTCAACAAGACATTTATTCTGAACACAACACAGTAAGGCTAACATCTCACAGAGCTAACCCACCTAAGGTAGAAGGAGGGCCATCTAATTACATAATGTACCTTAGGAAATGGGAGTATTGTCTGGGACCAACAGGTGAAAGCAAGAGAGATCTCAGCCTGAAGGTAACAATGAATTCTTTTGAATGGAAGGGAATGATTCTCTAAATAGAAAGTTTCTTAAAAATGGAAGTGTTTAATCAGTGTCTGAATGGCCACCCACAGGTATTTTGCAGAAAGCACTTACGCACATGTAGACTATTGCATTAGGTTCCCATACAGATCTGAGAGGGTAAATATGGCAAGGCAGGAATGCAGAGTATGGTAAGTGAGAAATGTATAGCCCTAACACCATCCAGACCATTTCATAATGAGCACCAGACTTGGCTTACTTTTACCCTACTCTTTAGCATGTCATCAGAGAGAAATGCTCTTCAACTTGACTCTTGTGTTGAAGGCCCAAGGGATGATGTGGTGAAGCAAAAAAAAACCAACAGTTTTCAGTTCTGTTGAGGGTCAATTTATGGTAGCTATGAGCCCTGCTTCTTACAATTACTGGAGGTTTTTTTTAAACATCGGATGTAGGTTAGGATACTAAGTGAATTCTATGCATTGGTCTTTGTTTTTAGAAGCTCAACTAAAGACTCCATAAAATATTATGGCTAATTTATACATTAAGAAAGGAAACAAAGAACAACTTTAGCAAAGTACCTCATTAGTAACTAGAGAGAAAAATGCATCCTAATAAAATTTAGTGGACCTGCATCATAGCTGGGTATTGCACATTTTTTTTTCAAAGTTAGCATAGATACCACACCCTTTGTCAAAGCTGGCTTCTTCTTTTTTTTTTTTTTTTTAATTGTTACTAAAAATTTTTTTTTTCCAGTGTTTCAAGATTCATTCCCCATTCCCCACACCCAGTGCTCCACGCTTTAGGTGCCCCCAGTACCCACCACCAGGCTCTCCCATCCCTCCACCCCCCTCCCTCCAAGTCCCTCGGTTTGTTTCTGTGTTCAAAGTCTCTGTTGTTTCGTTTCCCTCCCTAGATTACCCTAGTTCCCATTTCCTTTCCTTCTGCCACTGTCCTCCAGTTTGCCCCTCATGCACCGCAAGAAAGCTGGCTTCTTTAAACCAGGCTAGACAACTTCATCTTTGCCTCCCTCCCACATCCATGCTAGCAACAATCACTGAAGAAGCTACACTTGTTTTCTACAGCCCCTAACATCAATGATGCATTAATGCCAAGAGAAATTGGTGTGTGTCATAGGATGAACTGATCTTACAGGGCTCATGCATGATCTGGTTCTCAATTTGTAAACATTGTCAACTTCAAGTGATGGTGTTGGGGAAAAACGAAAGAGCGAAGCAGCATGCTAGCCACACTTTCATAGGAAGCCATTAAACATTTTTACGCACGGGGAAAAAATTTTAAATTATCTTTACTAAAAGAAAGCTTAAGCATATTGATTAATTGATTGATCTAAATGAAAATTGTTTACTGGAGGCACAAATGAAGATATGCAGTTGGGATGTGAACAAAGGATTGGCAGGGCCCCAGAAGCAGAAATAGTGGGAAACTGCTGTTACCCTTAGGGCCAAAAAGACAAAGGAGGAAAGAGGTTTCTGCAGCCCAGTGGAATTAGAAATATGGGGAGGGACTACCTAGCGGGAGGTGCAGTCCTAAAAGAACACAGCTACTGAATTAGGAAGGGAATGAGGAAGTCACACATCAACTATTCTCTCCTTCCACCCTCTTGTTTCCTGCCAATGGCAACAGTTGACTGAACCAAAATAGGAATCGAGATGTCGGAGTCTGGAAAAACAGTTCAACAAGAGGCAACTTTCTGGAGTATAGGACAAGTCAGAGAGGGTTGAGTAATAGACACAGGAAGAGGGTAAATTGAATATTATCAGAATTCCATCCAGCCTTCCACTTAAGCACATTTTAAAGTACATTAGTTAGGAACAACAAACCCATTGATCTGATTATAAAGACCTTAGAAAAGTTCTTTTACCACACAAGGAAATAATATATCTGTAGTTTTATAAAATGTGATCTCTACCCACAGGGTTTAACAATTAAGAGAGAGGAAAAAAATACTGCTAATTATATAAGGTAGGAACAAAGAGGGAGCTTCTCCATGACATTTTACTGGTTTTTTTTCTTTCACCTTACAATGAATTAAAGCACCATTCTGTGAATTTTCAAGGTTCTCTTTATTATTTGTCGGAGGAAGAGTGGGGTTTATATTAGTTTTGCCCCAAGGAAACCATAAAGAAAATGATCTCTGACACATTCACTGTGTTGATTTATGCATGTCTTTCATCCCAGTCCAAATCAGTATAAAAAGGGGGATGATTTCTTGGTCTACACTGGGAAATAGGAAGGAAACTGAGAACTGCCCCTATCTCAGCATAAAATGATATTTTAATTTTAACACTTAATCATTTGTAACTATCTTTTTTATGAAAAACTATCATTTTCTCTACCTCTCAGAACATGTTTTATCCATTTCTGTGAATTCAGTCACCTCCCCCTGCCTCAAGCTCCTCAAATATTAATGCTTGTCATCAGATCCCTTCTCATAAGATCCACACTTCTTAGAGATCTCTTTGAAGTCCCAAAGAGTCTTCAAACTTAACATCATTAATACATTTCAAACCAAATTTGTTTTTCCCTCCCTAAGCCTGCTCTTCTTCTTCAGGACATAGTCAATATCATCCCTCTTTCGCTACCACCAACCATCAGTCACCCAGTCTTTCATTCCACCTGTCTAGTTCTTGACTCCTCTACCTCCTTCCCAATAACCCAGCGTTGCTCATTCTTTGGCCCCTCCCTAATAATGAAAGCAAACATAATAATGTGTGTTGAGCACTTAGGATGCATCAGACATGGTGCTAAGCACTTTACATGTGTGACTCTGTTTAATCTTTGCCCTTCTGACAGGTACTATTACTAACCCCCGTAAAACATGTGAAAACTGTATTCACAGGGGCAGAGCTCATACGTGGCAGACTGAGTTTAAATATAGCTGGAAGCCAGTGCTCTGACCCACCTTTTCCAGCTTGGCAAATTGAACATTTCAAAGCTCAGTTTACTCTTATTGAAGTCTTTCTAATCTCTCCTGTCCTTTGACTACGGTACACGTTATTACATATGCATTGGTCCATTTATTAGTTCCTCCAACAAATATAATTTGAGAGCACAGTGTATCAGACACAGGGTTTGACGCAGCTTCTCAGCAGTCAGCAAGCCTGGACCTGGCCTCCTAGAGACCAGTGGGAGAGACTTTAAGCAAATAACCACACATTAACACCATAAAATCCCAGATGATAGTTGCTATGGAGAAAAACTTCAGGTGCTCGGGATGTGGCTGTCACCAGACATCCCATGAGCACCATTAAAGTCACAACTTCAGCATTTTCATTCTCCATTGCTAATGTGTTCACTGTATTGATATGCCATTGCACTAATATATTCTAGGAAATGTTTCAGTGAGAAATTAGATTTTTTTAAATTATATTTGAAATTAACATTGAAGAAATGGAATGGTAAAATATTTTGGCCTCATGACAAGAGTTGCAGGAAAAAGAAGACAAATATTATGAATGAAAAGACTGGATTTGCACAAAGGCAAGGTTGTCTCAATGTAAATCTCTCCATTCAGGAATATACTTGATCTATTTGATACAGTAATACTTTTATGGAATTCAGACATAATGAAAAGCTCTGTGTAATCAAACTTCTGTCAGAAGGGAGATGTTGAGTGGGGACTTGGAAAAATGTATTGGCACTTAGAAGTTCTTCTTCCTGCTTGTTGATATATTGTTTACCCCCTTTTCACTTGCAAAATACAAAAAAATTAACAAGTGGTATTTACAGACCTATTTAAGTGAAATCTCCACATATGATATTTTAGATTTCAAATTTCATGCGAGATGTATCGAAAGGTATTTCCTGTTATAAAATAACTGTTATATTTCCAAGCAATTTTAACCTTCTATTTAAGTGCTTTTGAATCGACAGAAATCATAACAAATGTTCAAGAAGTGACATCTTGAATCACAACATTATAATTCAGTGACACAAAAAGAGTAATACTGAAATACATATTATAAGGGTTTTATCAATAGGGATAAAACCCATTTTAGGCTGTAAATAATATAATAAAGAGTAATCTTCATTTCTGTTGTGTAATTACTCAATTTATTATGGTCAGGTATTTGAATTCAATACTCTTTTAAGTTATGATGAACTACACCATTTGGAAGTGAGCAAACCTAAAAAATAGCCATTGATTTACCACAAAGAAGGAAGATAATATCAGTGCAGGGTGCTATATTGTAATCATGAAAATCGGAGTTGTTTTGCTGAAGCAACCCTGTCTGAGCTCTCCTTACTCATAATAATATCTAGACAGGAATGCATACGTCAAGTAATTAATGTTAACATAAGAGCTCACAGTTTAATGATGAAAAATGCTATCTAAATGTTAAATTAAATAATAAGAATCTTTGCTTCAGGAATTATGTGAATTATCCCTAGAACTTTGTACTGTATAAAATGGGGGGGTTATCTTTTCTGTTAGAGATCTTCTCTTCTACAGGAGTAAAGATGAGTAGCAACAGTAATCATCCCCAAATTTTGCGGTAGCTATATTTTTCTTGAAAGTTGCTTAATAGTTTTACTTCATATTCAGATTTTCATCCTTCACCCATTACCAAGGATTTCCACTGTTTATGACAACAATGTTTATTTTGTGTTGAATTTCTCCTGTCCCTAAAATGAATATCCTTCTCCTTCGCTCATCAGAAATAAAAAAATGAGCTTACTAAGTTTTAGGTCTTCATCCATTTGCCCCCACATCTCTTCTTACCTACAACCCAACTAATGGACATTGGAGGAAGCCTGACATGGGGAAATGTTATCAGGATGCCCTTGGTTTACTCAAGATTTTACAAATATAGGATCTTATATTTTTCAATTTTTATCTATCTCCTTCTCAATACATTTGCATTCCGATAAATAATGCTCATCACCAAATGACTTGGTGATTTGGGATGAAATAGGATTTATACAATTTTACTATAGCTATAATTGCACCTTACATTATATCTCTCACCCATATCATAAGAACAATATATTTTGAATGATTTCCACTTTAACTCAATTATGCATATGTTTTAATTACCAAAATTCCAAAATAGTAGTCTGAGTTTATATATATATATTTATAAAGACATATCAATTGTATCCATATATTTTATAAACTAATATATTACAAAAATATATATATTATATATCTGATTCCAAAAAAATTTTAGAAAAAACACAAAATACGCTCTTAGGGGATAAAAAGTCCTTCTAAAACTAGCAATTTCCAATCACATCAACAACATAAAATTGGAATAAAAATAACTTAACCTGAGAATATACAGAGTCAAGGAAAAGTATGCTCTTGCTCTTAAGTCAGTATTCAAAATCACTGTGAGTGTATTATTTGAGTTATACAGGTTTGCAACCTCAAAAAGGTACTTTTTGGAGAAGAAAAAAAAAGGAGGGGTTTCCTGCTAGTTAGGAGCCTAGCCTTCACAAAGACAGTAAATAAAAGAATTGACTAGGAGAGCCAAGCAATTTCAAAACCCAGTTACTCATTAAGAGGCTTTGACTAACCTACTATAGCTCATCACTGCAACGGGCGGAGGGAATTACTTGCTGCACCAGGGTCCCTCAAAGGTACAGAATGAATACCGTTGCCACCACTGCTTACGAGACTGGAACGTGGGCAAAGACTTACTACCTTAGGTGGAGAGGACTTCAGACAGCCTTTGAAACCACCTCATCCCGCCATTCTTCTGTAATGACAAGGTTGAAAAACTAGGGCGACCGCCCTCATCATCTTCCCACTTCATTTACTGCAAAGGTTCCCAGGTCTGCTGCACACTAGCAGCACCTGGTGAGGCTCAAAAATGTGCCCCAATGTTGCTGAGGGGCGGGCCCGGGGCACTGGTGGTCTGAAGACCCCCTGTGAATCAGGGATTAGCTCCCGCACTGGCTGCCTCTGGGCCCTGGCTTCAGCTGTGTCCTCCGGTGACAAGCGCTACTAACGTGGCCAGAATGATCTGTCTGTAATGCCTCCAGAATTAAATCCAAACTTCTAAGCTCAGTGTAAGACTCAACACGATCCGCTTTTAAATACCTGCCCGGCTACCTCTCGCGGGCTCTCTCCCCACCAGCCCCACCAAGCATTTGTTTCCAGCGTGCCGGCCTCAGCCTCGGGGCTGGTACACTCAGTCATTCCTTCATTCCTAGCTCTGACGTGTTTTCCAGTGTTTATCTGGTTATCTGCGGGAGAACTGTGTCTTCTCCAACAAGTCTTTCCTCACATCCTAGCCTCTTCTCCTCTATCAGTGTTCTCAAAGCACAAGTGTATTGGGGTTCTTGTTTTTGTTTGCTTTTATTGTTGCTTTATTAACTAATCATATTGAACTGTCATTTTAGAACGTATGTCTCTCTCACTTTCATTAGACATTTTCGGAGTGAGGACTATGTCACATTTGCCTGTGCATCCCCCAAACTTAGCTTACTATCTAGCTCATACTGGCATTTTGTACTTGAATGAATAGCATTTTATACTATATTCACTTACTATAGATGGAGCCAGAGGAGATTCATGTTGTCGACCGAAAAAGTCAAACTTACACGAAAAAAAAAAAAGGATTAGTATTTACTTAATATTTAGAAATAGCAGTGACAGTTACTTTAAAAGATTAGTCATTCAATTTGGCTACTAAGTGAATTTTAAACATGGTTAAAGTCAAAGAAAAATTAAAATTAATTAAAAATTAATTAAATCATCAAGAGTGCTCTCTTATGATCTGCCTCCCCAAACCACCTATTTTCATAATCACAGCCAACATATACTCACCTTAGACTTCGGTAAGGGAAGGAAGCCCACTTAATGCCCACCACAAGTTGGCCTAATTTGGCATCATGTGACATCTAACCCACAACTCTGGTGAACATGCTTACTTTGTATTTGCTTTCTGATCTGGAAGGGGTGGGGATATGTCCTTTTTTCTTGAAGGTTGTAAAGTGCTTGCACTGAGGACATGGCTTGGTGCTGGAATCAATACGGCCAAGTTCTAAGAAGTACTTATATTTGATGGAATCTTCATGTGTTAAGTTAAAGACAATTGTTCTTTCTTCCAGGAATTCAAAACATTCTGTGATAGGGCATTTGATTTCTACTTGGCCAAGTTGTACCTGTGTGAAAGAGCACATGGGAGAAAAAAAAAAAAGCACTGGTTAACTTTTTAACTTTCTCTTCTTTTTTTTCTCATGTATTATTGTTTATTTTATGATTATAGTTAAGAATTATCCATTATTTTTCAGAATTTCTAACATAATAAATGGTAATCACTTTGGTACCTACATTAGGCAGTACCAAAATAATTAATCACTATATAAAGTTTCCAAAATGATTTACGGCATATATAAGCATTCTCTATGATCACATTTGTGAACTTAAATGGCCCTAAGCCACAGGCTCACCAAAGAAGCAAATTATCATCCCATCCTTCTGGAAACCTCAGGGTAAGAGGGCTAAAGGATGAAAAGGTGGTTCAGATTTTTCAAGCTCACTGCAGAGTATCTCAGCACTAAACTTAGGGAAGCTTTACTTTAAAGGAAAAAAAGGATATATATATATATATATATATATATATATATATATATATATATATATCACCTAGTAGTTTAAAAATATTGCAATAATAACCTCACTTTCCATGACTCTTAATGTAATGAACATACAATATTTTTTATGTCATCAGAATCAGAGGAACAAGTAAGAAAATTACACCAGTCACACTGTTTTTTTTTAAAAAAAAAAATCCATATGAGATCTAGTTACACCTGAGGTCATTTATAAAATGAATTTCTTCCCAGCACCACAGAGTTAAGTTAGGATAGAGGAGAAGGATGTACTAGAATGTTATATTTAACATTTGGTATGGGATTCTAGATAAGGTTAGCATCAAAGATGATAGCAAAAGATAAAAGCACAAAGTGTGGACACAACTAAATTTTAAAATATGAAGAAAATTAACTATTTAGAATTAAGCAGTTCCATAAATGTTGTCCATAAGTGGTGAACAAGAAGTGTTTATTGTATTTCTATATCATGGATTCAGAATCTGTTCACATATACTAATGTAGCAAAGGGAGCTGTGAAAGTTCCAAATGGCAAACAATGCTAAACTGTTTCTCTTCCACTTGGGTGAACCTGACATTCTGAGAAGCCAAAACACATTGACCTTAATGAGAAAAAGTCCTCCATGAAAGCTGAGGTCGGAATGGGGAAAAGGTATGCTGTCTGGGAGAAGAAAAACCTCACCAAAAAGAGCAATTAAAAAAAAAAAAAAACAATTGACATCATAGTAACACTTCTTTTAACTTGGCTGCTTATTTGGCACAGACTTGAGGATGGGTAGTTAAGAAGCCAGAAGCTAGAGGAAGCACGGAATGATACACTTAACGCGTATAAAAGACATGAGCCAGACTGATAATGAAATGAAGGAGTCTGGCTTTAGATAAACCTTCTTAGGATCAACCTGCTGAAAGTGTCAATTGCAACCTAATTTTATACAACTATTGTACAAAACACAGTCTAGAGAGGTTTTTCAAATACAAGCCCAGAACAATTTTTCTACTTTCCATGATGTCTGCTTAGAGCTGCAATCATATTTTACTATTATACCTGTTAGAGTTATGAAATGTTATTATAAACCCAATTAAATTTTATATTACATTGTTTTCAGTTTTGGCTCAATACATAAATCCTCTGAAGATTTTAAACAGACAAGAAAACCCACATATGACCTTATTAGAAGCTGGATTAATGAAGTATATAAGATTTTTAAAAAATGAATAAAAGTTTCTTTTTTTAACATTCTGTCAACAGTTATCAAGCCTGCTCCTGCACCAGGTACTGGGTTAGGCACCGAACTTTGCAGTGCCCATCAGCAAAGAGGCGATCATGATGCAGAGCATGAGTCTGCCTGACAGGCAAGAGCAGGGTGTCAGGAGAGGATACGGGGGACGCTCAGTAACCTCACACTTCAGAGGTCCAGAGGAAGCTTCTAGGAAGAAGTGGGATTTCAAGTGAGATCTTAAGATTAAGATCTTAAGGGGTTTCAGCAGACAAGGTACCACATGGACAAAGGCCTGGCAGTAAGAGAATACGGAGCACGGCAGCAGGGGTAACTCCATATTTTCCCCACCTCCTAACTGAATCAAGTGTGTACTGCCCTGAGGAACACACATCCTAACCTAAGATGACAGCCTTAGAGGGCCTGAATGATGATCCGTAAGACTGGACCACAAAGTCAGGGTATAGAAAGATAAGGGGATCAGAGCATAAGGGAAGAGCATGAAGCCATCCCAAAAGTCTGGATGTTTTCATAAGAAAACAAAACAAAAACCTCCAGTTTTCAGCCAGTGAAAAATAATTTCTTTTCATCCCACATGGATGGAGCTCCCTCAGGCCATTTCAAGTGACTCTTGTTTATTGGGGAGCAGCATACTTTTAAGGGGATAGGAACCAATTTTTTTTTTTGCTCCCCAGTCAATGTTTGAATCTGACCTCCCTCCCCTATAAGTTTATTTTAAACATACAAATGATAATAATGGAAGCAGTAAGTTCAGAGCCACCCAGGGATAGTCAGGTCTTACAGAAAGGGAATGTAGTTTAGGGGTCAGAAAAATCCAAGGCAGTTCAAGGCAGGAGGTTCTCTTGTTAATCCTCCAGCAGTGTGCTCATTACCATACCACACTGGGTATTACCTACCCTCTCACATCGCACCAGAGGACCTTGTCTTCTTCAGTGGTTTTCAAATCTGTCTGCATATGTATCCATTCCCATAGAACACACAATTACTTCATGCTCTCAACTCTACATTTGGCCTATTCCACACTTTCTCTTCTTTCTGAAAGCTCCAAAATCCCTACCCCACTGCACCGAACCAAATGATCTCTACTTTGTTACAAAGATACAAGCAGTATGATCATAGTTCCTCGTCCTCCCACTATCAGCTCTCTCCAAATCTATGTCTCTTCCCATCTTTTGTGTCCTCTTTCCTTTTCAAGTCTAGGGCCTGAATCTACCTCCAGGACAATTGCTTGAGTCTCTCTTTTTTTTTTTTTTTTTTTTTTAAAGATTTTTTATTTATTTGACAGAGAGAAACACAGCCAGAGAGGGAACACAAGCAGGGGGAGTGAGAGAGGGAGAAGCAGGCTTCCTGCCGAGCAGGGAGCCCAATGTGGGACTCGATCCCAGGTCTCCAGGATCATGACCTGAGCCGAAGGCAGTGGCTTAACCAACTGAGCCACCCAGGCGTCCCTGCTTGAGTCTCTTAAAGGATTTTCTGAGAATTCAAGTTTTATGGCCCACCCAGGATCTACAGAATTTGAATCACTGCTGGTAAGCCAGTAATTGGCAGTTGGAAAAATTACTCATCCCGTTCTTTGAATTACACACAATTCATATAAACAATATCTCCTTTTTCATAATAAAATGCTACTTATGGCCTATGCAATCTCTTGCCCTCCATATATCTTTCTCAGAATAATTTCCTCAAAAAAATCACTACCAAATAAGTAATTATGATGAAGCAAAGTACATTCATTTCTTTATTCAACAAGGTAAGTGTTTCATCAGTTCAAGGATACACTGTTTAAGCATTTTGATATCTCAAAAGTCAGGACTGTCCTGTTATCAATAGTCTTTATCATTGTTCCTAGTTTAATTTGCAGTTTTTTATTTTCTTGGTGGCGCACAGTATAACACTGTCTCCTACAACTGATCATGTCTTAGATTTCAATGAAATGTGGTTTTTACAAGTTAGGCACCATAGTGGACTCTGGAGAAATGAGGGGAGAGAGACACAGAGCTTCTTTGCAGGAAATGTGTGATAATTAAATAAACCAGGCAGATTATAGTCAGTGCTAGAGGGAACTACATATCAGTGAGAACTTGGACAGGGAATTAAAGTGCCCATCATGCAGAGAAACTGGGGAAGAGAGTCCAGGAAACAGAAGCAAGGATATGGCCCCAAGAGATAAGGTGTCTGATGGGCTTGTATTCACAAAACAGAAATGAGTGATTGAGACACATTCCAAATGAGCCAGGGCACACAGGCCTTGTTGGCTGTGAAAGAAAGTTATGGATTGTATTCTAAATTGAATGAGAATCATTGACTAGTTTTATGAGGTGGAGTGACATACCTTGATTGACAGTAAAAACACCGTTCAGGCTCTTCCTAGTGAATGGACTGTAGAAGGACAAAAATGCAGAGTAGGAAAATAACAAGACTCTGATTGTACTTTGCTTCTTACCAGTGGTCTGTGTTTCAGCCCCTAGTTGATGATGGATGATGGAACTAGGTGACAGGAGTAGCCAGATATGGGGCACATTTTGGAAGTGGAACCAATGGGATTTGATGAGGGGCCAGATATTGAAATGAAATTAAGGAAGGAAGCAAAGATAACTCTAGGATTTGGGCTTAAATAATACGATGCTGAGCCGATGCTACTCAATGAGAAGTGTCGAATAAAATACAGTTTGTATGGATATGTGATATTTGCTGTGAAGGATTCACTGTACATTTATTATAGCAACAAGAATAAAGTTCATTAATTTGTCCAAAACCCCATATATTTAGCTCCTACAATATTACAAGTAAAAGACATAGGTCCAGGATATAAAATACCTTAAGCTATGAATCTTGCCCTTGTGGAACCTGAGACTACAGCAATCAATTTGTGTTCATAGCCTCTTCTAGCAACTGATGATTTGATGATACTAATTCATTTGATATTTTACCCACTGTTTAAAACACTTTTTATTAGGATAATCATAAGCATATGTAAAAATGAGCAGATTGATATTATGAATCCTTAAGTACCCATTCTCCAGCATCAACACTTATCAACTCAACTCTTGGCCAATCTTGTTTCTTCTGTGTACTGACTCATATAGTCCTCCCATATTATTTTGAAGCAACTAGCAAACATGATGTATTTCATTCATGAATATTTCAGTATGGATCTAAACAAAATCAATTCCTTTAAAATATATAAACATGATACCAAATATCTCCCCAAATGACAATGATTCTTTAATATTAATTTCATAAATTCAAATAACATGTCCTCTAACTTCTGTTTCAAGGATTTTACGTACTTAATATACTTAAAAATATTTTATTTTTTTAAGTATTTATTTGGGAATGCAAGCGAGAGAGAGAGAGAGAGAGAGAGAGAGAGAGAAATAGAGACAGTAGGGGAGGAGCAGAGGGGGAGGAAGTGGAAAGGAGAAAGAATCTCAAACAGATCTTCATCCAGCACAGAGTCCAATGTGGGGCTTGGTCTCAAGACCCTGATATCATGACCTGAGCCGAAATCAGGAGTCAGATGCTTAACTGATTGCACCACCTAGGTGCCCCCAAAGATATTTTAAATTTGTGTTGTGTTCAATTCTAATACCAGTATTTATATCACTGAAAAACATATTCTCTCCAATTCTTCTGGACAAAAACATGTCCATTCTTGTAAGACAAAACTATTTAATGCTAAAACAATCTCCAAGTGTCTCCAAGAGCCACTACTATTCACTTAACATTCAAGCTAAGAGGATAATTTGCCACTTGGAACAACTCAAAAGTAATGTAGTGACACAGGTAAGGGGGGGAGCCTCTGCAAAAGTGTTGGATTAATTAAATCATCCAAAGAAAAAACAGAGAATGTTTAAACCTTGAACTTGAAAGCTAGATTTATCAAAGGTAAAGACTTTGACCTTGGTTTTAAGTGTTAATCATAATAATTTACAGGGTGCCTCCCATTTTTGTTTACTTGATACCACTTTCCTCTTTCCTTAAAAAGGAACATGTTAATATGACCAAGAGACTACCGCAACAAAAGCAGTAACAATCATGAAATGAACACAGCTCCTCCTACTTGCCATTGTTCTTTTTTTCTTTTTTTTTTTTTTAAGATTTTACTTTTTTGAGTAATCTCTACACTCAACATGGAACTCGAACTTAAAACCCTGAGATCAAGAGTCCCATGCTAGCCAGGTGCCTCACCAAGCACTGTTCTAAACATATTCTGTGCATTAATTACTTTGTGGAGCACCATAGAAGCAGAATCATTTTCAGGTTCACGGATTTCCCCATGACTTTATCTGAATACAGTAAAGTGACTTCTTTAGTGATAAATACATTTTTCTGTTTACTCAACAATGACTACAGAGTATTACGCTTGATGTCTTTGAATATTTTAAAAAAACTAATGAAAAGCATCAAACCAGATACCCCAGAAATTCTCTCAATTCCAAGCAAGATAAATATAAAGAAAAACACACCTAGGCACACCAAGTAAAAGTGCCAAGTACCAAACACAAAAAAGTATCTTAAAACCAACAGAGAAGCGGGATGTCTGGGTGGCTCAGTCAGTTGAGGTGTTTGCCTTCAGCTCAGCTCATGATTCCAGGGTTCTGGAATTGAGCCCCACATGAGGCATCCTGCCCAGTGGAATTGAGAAATGGAGTGGAATTCTGGAATTGAGCCCCACATGAGGCACCCTGCCCAGTGGGGAGTCTGCTTTGCTTTGCCTTCCTGCCCCTCTCCCCATTCATGCTCTCTCTCTCCTATAATTTAATTAAATCTTAAAAAAAAAAAAAAGCAACAGAGAAAGATCCTCCCACACAGAAAACTAGCCCCAAGGGCCTTGCTGGTAAACTCTACTGAGAATTTAAGGATGAAATAATACCAATATTACACAACTAGTCTTAGAGAATAGGGAATTGGGTGTGGGAGGAGGGGTCACTGAAGAAGTTGTTTTATTAGGTCAGCATAATCCTGACACCAAAATCTGATAAAGACACTGCAAGAAAGGAAAATTACTGACCAATCTCTTCATAGACATAGATGCAAAAATCCTAAACAAAATATTAGTAAACCAAACTGAACAATACAAGAAAAAGGTAATATGTGCTGATCAAAGAAAATTTATTATAAGAATACAAGTTTGGTTTAACATGCAAAAATCAATTGGTCTAACTCACATTAATAAGGGAGAAAATCATATGATTTCTCCATAAAAAGAGAAAAAGTCTTTGACAAATTCAACATTCATTCATGTTAAAATCTTAGCACACTAGCAAGAGATGAAAATTCTTCATTAAAATGATAAAGTGTGTTTATAAAAAAAAACCTACAATAAACATCACACTCAATGGTGACATGCTGAAAACTTTCTTCTTGAGATTGGAAATGAGTGAAGCATCCACTGCCACCATTATTCAGCATTGACTAGAGTTCACAACCAATGTAGGAAGAGAAAAGAAATGATAATAAAACAATCAGAAATGAAGATATAAAATCCTCCTTTTTTTACGGATTGCATAATTACATATGCAGAAAACCCCAAATAATCTACATATAAACTATTAGGATTAACAAGTGAATTTAGCAAGTTTGCAGAACAAGTCAACTACACAAAAAACAAATGTACTTCTATAACTGGTAACAAGTGATGTGAAAATAATATTTAAGAAATCTCATTTATAGCATTATAAAAAACATGAAGTATTAATGAATCCAACAAAAGATGAATAATAGTACTCCATAGATTTGCATGAAACATTTCTGAGAAAATAAAAAGAAGCAAATGAATGGAGGGACATATCAGGGTCTTGAAATTGGAAGTCTCAATATGGTAGAAATGTAAATTCCATCATTTTTGTCTATAAAATTTCCTGCAGTTTCTTTCTCTTTTTTTAAGACAAAGTGAATTCAAAATTACACGCTGACTATAAAATACTTATGGGTGGTATAATAATCCTTTTTTATTCTTAAGATTTTTTTAAAGTTTTTTTTTTTTTTTTTAAGATTTTATTTATTTGACAGAGAAACACAGCCAGAGAGGGAACACAAGCAGGGGGAGTGAGAGAGGGAGAAGCAGGCTTCCCACGGAGCGGGGAGCCCGATGTGGGGCTGGATCCAGGGACTCCAGGATTATGACCTGACCCAAAGGCAGTCGCTTAACCAATTGAGCCACCCAGGTGCCCCGGTCATGATACTCCTGATCAAGAAAAACAAAGTAGTAAAACTTCTTTTACCAGGTGTAAGATAAATCATCAAGCCACAGTAATTCCAATAGTAGGACACTAGCACCAAGATAGATAAGGATGGATAATGACAGAGAACAGAACACAAAAGGGTACCGAACAGAACGACTTGCATATGGACAGTAGAGGAACTGACACTACAGAGGAGTGTGGAAGGTAATTTCTTTCAATAAATTGTTCCAGTTCACTTAAATATCCCTTAAAAAATATGTCTTGACTTCTACCTCAGGCCAAGTGGACTGTAACTATAATTATAAAATATTAAACAATAAAACTTCTAAAGATGATCAAGTAAAATATCTTCAGGATCTCAGGGTAACATTTCTTACATGTGACATGAAAAATACTCACCACAAAAAAAATTGATAAATTGGGTTAAATAAAATTTAAACCTCTGTTCCCCAACAGATACTGTGGAGAGAGGGAGACTGTACATTAGAATGCGAGAAAATATTTGCAATGTGCCAGGACAAGGTTTTGTTCACCCAGAATATGTAAAAGAACCCCCTAAGTCAATAAGAAAAAGGAAGACAACAAACTGAAGGGAAAAATCAGTCAAGGTACTTCACGAAAGAGGATGTTCAATGAGCAACAAACATGAAAGTGTGTCAACTTCAGGAGCTATCAAGGAAATGAACGTTAACCCTGCATGACATGTGATTTTAAAGGAATAGTTTTACTAAATTTTGTTAGCAAAAATAAACCACCTTTGATTTATCTTTCAAAAAAGGATAATTGAGTTCTCATAGCACAGAGTCAGTAAAACAATGTTTAAATAGTTAAAATAATAACTATATAATTAATGCAGTATTGATTTTCCATTTAATCATGCAACTGTTTTTCTACACATAATCACCTGTTTATGTTAAACTTCTTTCCTCTTTCTTCTCACACAAATTTTCATGCTCCCTTATTCGTTTAAGGAAAAATTTTAAATTTAATTCATCTTTTTGCATAGGGTCAGAAATTCTCATAATTCAAAAACCAAAAAGTAAAAGCAGATAAAGATTAGTGTCTCTCTCTTATAGCCGTACTCATTTCTACCCATCCCACCAAATAAATGGTTTCTGCTTCCTTCAAGAAATGTTTTAGCACATGTAAGAAATGCAAATATATGTATTTTGTCTTTTTTCTTTTACCCAAATGTTAGCAAATAATAATTGCCTTGTTTTTTTCACTTGACAATATATTGTAGAGATATTTTCCTATCACATAGAAAGGGCTTCCTTGTTTTTTGTTTGTTTTTGATATATGTGTAGATTTCCACTGTACTATAACCAACCTTATTTCTTATATTGTTGTACATTTAGATTATTTTTGGGGACATATTTACCTATGGCAAATAATGCTACAGTGAATACTCTTATAAGTAAATTATTCACATATGGGCAAGTATATCAGTAAGATAAATCCCTAGAGTCTTTAAGAAGGTAACTTTCAAATTTTAATCAGTCTATAAAGCATATTAGTATGAAGGGATTTTTCAAAACAAAGTACTGATGAACTATTTAGACTGAAAGAAAAATGTTAATGTAAGGTGTGCTCAGATAAACAGAATGAGTACATATTCATTTAACCATGATAAAACTGACTTTTTGGAAAGCAGAAATTTTAGAACAGAGTAGATATTTGGTCACACATTAGAGAGAGAAATACTCCTAAAAGAAAAAGTTTTGAGTTTTCTTCGTTTACATGCCATCCATTCTGATTTCCCCATATTATGTTAATCTATATAAGATATTCCCATTACTTACAATCAGAATATAAAGACACTACGTGGGTAATTTACAAAAAGGACCCTGAAATGGAAATAGAGGCAAGATTCTGCTGCTCTGTATGTGGATGAATGTTTCAGGGGTTCACACAACCAACTCTCTTGGAAATGGATTAATTCACCTTTAGGATTCCCTGCTGTCTCTAAAATTGTGTAAGTGTAAGGAGTGTGCCAATTTACAAAATTAAGCACTTAACTTAATTTAAGTGCACTTAAGGTTCCTAAAGCTTTAGCTCTAGCTAAAAAAGTCAGTAGAGTGTAGTAGTTAAAAGAGTAGATTCCAGGGGCGCCTGGGTGGCTCAGTTGGTTAAGCGACTGCCTTCAGCTCAGGTCATGATCCTGGAGACCAGGGATCGAGCCCCACATCGGGCTGCCTGCTCGGCGGGAAGCCTGCTTCTCCCTCTCTCACTCCCCCTGCTTGTGTTCCCTCTCTGCCTGTGTTTCTCTCTGTCAAATAAATAAAATCTTTAAAAAAAAAAAAAAAAGAGTAGATTCCAGACTTAGAACATTTGTGTCTGTATGACAGGAATGGTAATATACCAACCAAACTGGGTTGCGGAGAGGACCGTCTGAGTTAATTTGTATAAAATACCTGGAACAGTACCTGACAGGGAAAACTCAGTAAAAATTGGCTAATATCTATCTCCCTTGATATGCAGAAAAAAATATTTCACAAAATTAACTTCAGAAATGAAAAACTCTTATGGTGTGTATTTCTTATTTGAAAATATTTTAAATCCTGCAATCATTCATAATTCAGAACTCAGTATTCATAATTCAGTGTTCTTCCTCCAAAAGCATATATTTAAAGATAAGTAAAGTGCAAATTACATGACTATATTGTATTCCAAAAAGGAGGACTGAATGCTGAGGTCCATAAGAAAAACAGATTATAGATTTATACCAAAAGTGCCCCCATTTTCTTAAAAATCTAACCAAGGCTGGAAATACAGATACACAGATTTGGAAATACACAGTTCATAGTAATAAACGGGAAATAGCATTTTTCATTGATCTAGTACCAGCGTAATAATTAGCAATCCTCTGGTGAGGGAGGGAAGACTTAACTTTATATATTTACCCGGAGGTTTAATTTCAGTAAAAAGAAACAAGTGAAAATTTCAGAGACTAGAAACAACTGTAAGCTTTAAAACATTTACAGAACCCACAGGAGACCTTTTATAATTTCTATCTCTCCCTCCTCATTCATTTCTTTCTCTTGGCCCTCAAAATACGCTTAAATATCTTACAATGCCAAAAACAAGTAAAAGCAAAAGCCACTGGTAGTCTAGTTATGGAAAACTATTTTGTCCTTCCACAAATCAGAGTAAATTCTCTTAACAACTCTGAAAAGTGAATAAGAAAACAAAACTGCAAATATAGGTGATTTGGAGGATTTGTCAGTAGGCAGAGTAGTGCCATTGACTCAAATCTTAGGCATATTTAAGCTAACAGATTCAGGGAAAATTATTGCAAAATAGGCATGTTGGCCTAGAAGAGCCATGTAGGAGTACCCCATCTTTGTTCCCAGAACACAAGATATTTTTAATGTTCTCCTTGGTCTTATTGGAGGTATTTACCCATTCTTCCTGGTAAAGGGTCTTCAAACACTTGAAGACACCTATCATATCCCTTCAGTTGTTTCTCCCAGGGAAATATCCCCACTTCTCTAACCCTTTCTCATATATCATTTGAAATCTCTTGTTCTTCCTAGGTTTCTTGGTAAAATTGCACCACCCAGAAACCAAAGCCATCATTCAGGTGTGGTCTGGCCACTGAGGAAACAGGATTAGACTCAACCACAGTAAAAAATGAAAGCAAGGAAGTGAAAAAAAAAAATCCCAGGAATTATAAGTTACCAAAATTTAGCCAAGAAGAAGTTAAAAATTTGAAAGGGCCAATTACAGTAGAGGACCTAATTTAGGGTATGTCTTCTAAGAAAGTGTCCATTCCCTCGGTTTCCCCTCTGCTGCAATAGAACATTCTCTGTTCTTCTTTCTCTCTGGTTTTCTCACTTTTCTCATCTCATCTGCTCTTCTCACCTTGTCTCTTTCTCACTGTCTACTTTTACTTGCTTTGATCCTTAAATTGGACTTCTAAAATAATTCATTTTGGATTTCTTAAAATAACCAGCTTTAGGTCTTAACCTTTATATTGTTCTTTTTTCTTTTTCTCTTTCTTTTTCTTTTCCTTCCTTGGGATTTTTATGTTTAGGACTATCCTCTTTATGCTTTTATTTGGTTCATTTTGTTATTCTTTTCCTAGTTTCTTAAGATGTTCCCTAGTCCCTTGTTTCCTGCTTTTATTCCTTAGTAATGGACAGTTTTTACCATGTTCTAAAAATTTTGGAATGAAATTTTCTCTCCTCAATTTTTTTCTAGGCAGTTTATAAACTGTTTTCACTTCCTCTTTAAGTGTTACTTAATTTCTGTGCAGCTTAAACTTTTTTGGTAACTTTTTTCTACTGTTTATTTTCACCTTTGCCCAATTATGAATAACATAGTCTGTAAAATCTTAACTTTAAATATATTAAGGTTTTATTTCTAGCCAATGACATAACTTAAAAAAAATGCTCTGGGACATTAACATCTTTTACTCTAATCAAGAGCTGTAAGAGTCTGTACAGATTTCTATTAAGTCTCAGTGTGAATGGCTTATGTTAATTCCTCTATGGGCTCATTAACTTATTTATGTATTCAATCCGATTCTGAAAAAGGAGTAATAAAGTTGTTCACAGTATATTTTTTCAAATTATCTATGTACTTCTCATTGATGTATTTTTGGTTTACATATTTAATTGCAGTGTTTCTTGGTGCATACAAGCTTATGGCATTATCTTTGTAAACAGCCTTCTCCCTACTTGGTGTTTTTACATTTAAATTCTACCTCTGTCTCATCAGAAATTAGTACTGCCACTTCTTCCTTCTTTTTATAGATATAAAACTTCTATGGCTTTGCTCATTTCTTCTCACTTCAACTTCTTTGTAAAACACTTTGCTCTAAATGACTCTATGGATTAGTTTCAACTCAATACCCAATTATTTATTCAGTGACTACGATGGGCAAGGCACTCTACTACCTAATGGAGAGAATTTATAGATGAATAAACTGCTACCCTCAAGTAGCTTCCAGCTTATCAGGGGATAAACATAGGCATAAATGACCACTGTTCAGGCAGAGAAGCAAAAAGGAGAACTGGTTTTGACCGTTCATGGAAAAGGAGGTATTTTAGTTAAACTATGAAGAATAAAAAGGATCTCAATGAGTAGATTTGGCTGTATTATTTCTTAAAGAAAAAATACAAAAAATATTTTTTAGATATTTGATAATATTAGATAAGGAAGTGTTAAAATTATATTACATAAGTATGTAAAGAGCCATGTAGGAGTACCCCATTTTTGTTCTGAGAACACATATATGAAAAAACATGAAGAGAGAAGAAGGAATCATTCAAAATTGATTTTTCATGCTGTGGAATTATTTTTTTATTCAATGCTTAGCATTTTTGTTAAAATTTTGATTGTACAGAATTTTTTGTAGCTAAGTATTTCTAAACTCTAGCAAGTGGTAGATCCAGAATTGATAGCAAAACCAGTAACCAAAACTTTGGGTTGGTCTTGGAAAGTAGACAGGATCTTGAGAATTATGGGTAAATTCAAAATTGAATCAATGAACATTATCTAAGTTTGTCTTGGTAGTCTTAGTTTAAATCCTATACCACTGCACTAATGAATTCTGGGCTTCGTCTCTAACCCTCTGTAGGGTGCAGTGGAGAAGGTAGCCATTTCCTAAGTAAACTAAACCCTTTGGGTATCCTGCCCACACAGTGCTGCTCTCACTGAAGCTAATGCACAGAAAGCAACGCTCCTTTCCTGGAGCTTATGTCAAAATAGTTATGTGGGTTTTTTTGTTGTTTTTTTTTTTTAATCCAAAAACATTTCTTCTTGAAATCTGTTTAACAAATAGAACAACAAAATCACCCCTGACAATACTACTTGTAAACTTGAAGAAAGTCCCAAGTTTGACACTTAAAAAAATTTTTTTTTGTACTCACAACCACTTAAGTTTTTTTCCTAGAGGTTTTGGTCTTTCGGTATTGGCAAGCATCAGTGCTTTCCTAGACGTTAAAATAAGTTCACATAGTTCTTTAACTTAAAAAGAACAATTTCAACAGAGCTTTTTTAGGCCAAAACAAAGTATCTTTGTGCACCATCCACCCAGTTCTAAGAATAGCATGTTCATTACCTGAAGTTTTTAGATTCAATAAAGAAAATTATAAATCCTTCATCCTGGCTTCTATTCATTATCCAAATATAAAAATACGATTTGGTGCAGAATGACCAAATTTTCCTTTATATTTCCCAGAAAAAGAGTTAAAGTATATTTGAATATGAAAAGAGAAAAGGATATGTATGTTTTCAAAAAACTGTCTTCTCTCTTGATGTTTGAATTTTAATACTTGCAAGGTAGGGAGGGACCTTATTCTAGGAATAAAGCAATCTCTTTTAAAAATATGAGTAGGATATGGGTGCCTGGCTGGCTCAGTTGGTTGAACATGTGACTCTTAATCTTGGGGTTGTAAGTTTGAGCCCCACCTTGGGTGGAGAGATTACTTAAAAATAAAATCTTTGAGGGGCACCTGGATGGCTCAGTCAGTGAAGAATCCAGCTCTTGGTTTCAGCTCAGGTCATGATCTCAGGGTCGTAAGATTGAGCCCCTCAGTGGGCTCCATGCTCAGGAAGGTATGTGCTTCAGATTCTCTCCCTCTCCTTCTACCCCTCCCCTCATACTCACTCACTCTCTCTCTCTCAAATAAATAAACAAATAAATAAAATCTTTTAAAAAATCTTTTAAAAATATGAGTAGGGTAAAGAGGTGTCTAAAAAAGACTTGCGTGATGAATGGATACACTATAAACTCAGTTAAAAGTTTTATGATTAGACCGAAAAAGGACTAGAACACTCACAATGTGTTGATTTACTACAAATACATTTTAGAAAATTCTACCCTGCTTCAATTGAGTTCGTTCTTTCTTTCTTTCTTTCTTTCTTTCTTTCTTTCTTTCTTTCTTTCTTTCTTTCTTTCTTTCTTTCTTTCAGATTTTGTTTGACAGTGAGAAAGAGAGAGAGCATGCACAAGCTGGGGGAGCGGTAGGCAGAGGGAGAGGGAGAAGCAGGGAGCCCGATACAGGGCTTGATCCCAGGATCCTGGGATTATGACCTGAGCCGAAGGCAGACATTTAACCAATTGAGGCACCTAGGCACCCCAGTTTTTTCATTTCTTCCGGTGACTGCAATAATAAAAAATCTCTTACCCTTGATTTACTTTGGTCAACAAGGTAAATACAGCTCATGTATTAGAAATGAGATAGTTCAAATGTGAGGTTTTTTCATTGAAATAACAATTTGTTTCAGAAAACTAGCTAAGACAAAGTATAAAGGAAGGCAGCATGATAGAAACCCATTAGAAAACTGTGAGCGATATGGAAAAAGTAGAACATACAATATTTTAACAGAGTAAATAATAAGTAAAACTGAAAAACAAGTTGCTTTTCAAAACTCTTAAATCTTTCTTTTATAAGCCAAATATAAGTACGAGAGTAAAGGAAGAGTAACAACATAATTTAAAGATTTTTATATAGTATTTTTGTCTGCATACTATTTTTATATTATTTTACCTGAGGCCTATTGTGGGTTCAGTTCCAGACCATCAAAATGAAGTGAATATTGCAAAAAAAAAAGTGGGTTGAATGAATTTTTTGGTTTCTGAGTGAATTTAAAGTTATGTTCACACTCTACTGTATATAATTATACAATAACATTGTATTATTATAATAATAGATGTATTATTATACATCTACCAAGTATACAATAGTATTATGTCTAAAAAAAACAATGTACATACCTTAATTTTCAAACATTATTGCTAAAAAATGTTAACTATCAGGGTGCCTGGGTGGCTCAGTCAGTTAAGTGTCTGGTTCTTGGTTTCGGCTCAGGTCATGATCTATGGGTTATGGAACTGAGCCCTGAGTCGGGCTCCATGTTCAGCAGGGAGTCAGCTTGAAGATTCTCTCCTTCTTTTCCTCCTTCCGCATCCCCTCCAACCCTGTGTTCTCTCTCTCTCTCTCTCTCGATCTCTCTCTCCCCCTCCAAATAAATAAGTAAATAAATCTTTAAAAATAAACAAAGAATTCCAGCTATCACCTAAGCTTTCAGCAAGTCATAATCTTTTTGTTGGTGGCGGTCTTGCTTCATTGTTGATGGCGGCTGGCTGATCAGCATGGTGCAGGTAGAGGCTGGGGTAGCTGTGGCACTTTCTTAAAATAAGACAACAATGAAGTTTGCCACATTGATGGGCTTCTTTCACAAATGATTTCTCTCGAGTATGCAGTGCTGTTTGGTCTCGGTAGAACTTCTTTTAAAATTAGAGTCAATCCTCTCAAACACTGCCGCTGCCCTTTCAACCAAGTTGATGTAATATTCTAAATCCTTTGCTGTCATTCCAGTGGTGTGCACAGCATTCTCATCACTGAGCAGATTTCATCTCAAGAAACCCCTTTCTTCGCAATTCAATAAGAAGCAGCTCTTTAACTCTTCAAGTCTGATCATGACCTGCAGCGATTTGGTCACATTTCAGGCTCCTCTTCTAGTTCCAGTTCTCTTGCTGTTTCCACCACATCTGTGGTTACTTCCTCCACTGAAGTCTTGAATCCCTCAAAGTCATCCATAAGGGTTGAAATCAACTTCTTCCAAACTCCTACTCTTGTTGACATTTTGACCTCTTCCCATGCATGAATCACAAATGTTCTTAATGGCATCTAGAATGGTGACTCCTTTTTAGAAGGTTTTCAATGTACTTTTCTCAGATTCATCAGAGGAATCACTATCCTGGGCAGTTCCAACCTTACGAAATGTATTTCTTAAATAAGACTTGAAAGTCGAAATGATTGGACTGACTCTGGTCCAAGGGCTGCAGAATGTATGTTGTATTAGCAGGCATGAAAAGGACGTGAATCTTTCTGTCCATCTCCACCAGAGCTCTTGAGTGACCAGGTGCATTGTTAATGAGCAGTAATATTTTCAAAAGATCTTTTTTTTTTCCCTCCCCTGAGCAATAGCTCTCAGAAGAAGGCTCAAAATACTCAATAAACCATGTTGTAAACAGATGTGCTGTCATTCAGGCTTTGGTGTTCCATTTATAGAATATAGGCAAATAGATTTAGCATCATTCTTAGGCCACAGAATTTCTGGAATGGCAAATGAGAACTAGTTTCAGCCAAAAGTCACCAGCTGCATTAGCCCCTAACACAAGAGTCCACCTGTCCTTTGAAGAATTGAAGCTAGACGTTGACTTCTCTCCTATAGCTGTAGAAGTCTTAGATGGCACTTTCTCCCAATATAAATCTGTTTCACTCACACTGGAAATCTGTTGTTCAGTGTAGCGACCTTCACTCATTATCTTAGCTAGATCTTTTAGATGACTTCCTGCAGCTTCCACATCAGCATTTGCTGCCTTGTCGTATACTTTTATGTTATGGAGATGGCTTCTTTCCTTAAACCTCATGAACCAACCTCTTCTAGCTTCAAACTTTTCTTCTGTAGCTTCACTTCTCTCAGGCTTCATGGAATTGAAGAGAGTTTGAGCTTTGCTCTGGTTGTCACAGTGAACCTGACGACGACGACGACGACGACGATGATGATAATTGCAGCTAACACTTATTGAATATGCATGATGATGATGATGATGATAATTGCAGCTAACACTTATTGAATATGCAATAGCCAGGTACTATACTAAGTAGTTTCCATTAATCACCTCATTTTTTCCTGATAAAGATCCTACCAGGATCCCAAAGCATAGAAGAGTAAGTCATTTGCCCCAGGTCACACAGAAAGAAAATACTGAAACTTTAATTCAAACCTCATCACTACCAGAGTCTGGACACATTGTCACTACGCCCCTGAAGATGCCTACCTAGACTTGACAAAATTAGCTACTTGAATAATAATGCCATGTTGCTAGTAGTCACTGAAAATTCTTAAATGCTTCATCACAAGCAGTAAATGCCTTTCTAAACAACTTCCAGGGGCACCTGGGTGGCTCAGTTGTTAAGAGGCTGCCTTCGGCTCAGGTTATGATCCTGCATATCAGGGTCCCTGCTTGGCGGGAAGCCTGCTTCTCCCTCTCTCACTCCCCCTGCTTGTGTTCCCTCTCTAGCTGTGTTTCTTTCTATCTAATAAATAAATAAAATCTTTAAAAAAAAAAGAAAAAGAAAAAGACATCTAAACAACTTCTATACCTCCTCCATGTGCAATGCTGTAAATAAGCAGATGGTCTCTAAGCCCGTCTGCACTGTCATCATTGAGAAGGCCTGCTCTGGGTGCTTTTGGCTCACCCCTTCCTCACCAATGAACCATTTCTAATTTTCACTCCTCAAGGCCTCACCCTCAACCTTCCCTTTCAGCTTGCTGATACCCATGCAGTCAGTAACCTGATCTCCTACCTGACAGGGTAAAAGCTGATGTGGTCAGATGAGAACCCTTCAACTTTTTGTTCCCCACACATTGGGGGTGCATTCTCTTCCATTTTTCCTTCCTCTTTGGAGGAAAGCAGGACCTCTAAAGCTTTTCAAGAGGAACAGTTCTACCCGCTTCATCAGGGAACTCAAGTCTCTCTGGTAACTTCAGACAATCAAGCATATAAACATGTTCAAGTCGCTTTCATCATAAAAGCAAAGCAAAATAAAAACTCATTAGGGCCCCATGTCCCTTAGTCTCTACATCTTATTCTCCTTCCATTTTCAGCTAAGATAATTGAAAGAATATTTAATGTTCTTTTCTCTGTGTCCACATTTAAAAACCCAAAACTATTGTCCCACAGTTCTACTTAAAGTCTCTCTCTACAAAACTACTAATGACCTTCTCATTACCAAATGCCTTTGTGAGTCCTTATCTTACTCTCCTCTGTATTATTGACACTGTTGACCTCTGCTTCCTTCCTGACCCCTAGTGTATCACACTCTCTTGTTTCCTGATACTTTCTTTTTTCCCCTTTGTGGATTCTTCCCATGTCTATCCATTAAAGTTTCTCGAGTCTCCAAGGTTTTGTTTATAACAGGTTGTTCTAATTGATTTGAGTGCTATTCCTCCATCACCATTGTTTCAACTCTACACATATGCTTAGGCTTCCCCATGTAAACCCCCAGCCCAGAAGTCTCCACTGAGCTTCTGATATCTACATGCAATTTCCATGTTTCTAGTCAAATACCTCAAACTCAGTCTAAAAGGAATAATTTTCCCATATTTTCCCAAGAGACCACTTTACTTCATGTTCCTTATCATAGTAAATGGCACAATAACTACAAAACAAAAATATTTCTTCCTCACTTTTCTTCTGCATCATCTTTACCTCACCCAATCAATCAACAAAATTCTACTTTATTCACACTTCAGAGAACTATTTACCTCTTGATTTCTACTGCCATTAAGTCCAGGATTGGGAGTACTCTTTCTAAAACACAAATCTGATCATGATAATCCACTAGTTAAAATACTTCCACAATACCCTTGGGCTTAGGATAAAATAAAAATTCCCTAGTATGTGAAATAAAGCCCAATTCATGTTGACTACTTCTCTGGACTCCTGATTGCCATTCCCTGCCATTGCAAACTACACCCTAGTCACACTCTATTTGCCTCTAGAACATGCTGTTCCTTCTATCTGGGACATTCTTCACACACATTTTTCTTGCTGGAACACTGCAGGTCTTACCTTTGTTGTCAAACCATTTTGGAAAACTTTCCTAACTTTCAAAACGGCATCATGTGATTCTTAATCACCTATAGCTAGCATGTGCTAACAGTCATTTTATTTATCCCATTCCAAGATAATTGTTTGCTTTTCCCATTATTCTATACACTCTCTGAGGGCAGGAATTGCACCTTATTTATTCTTACATCACAAATATCTCCCCCACCACCTGGCACAGAGCAGGTGCTTAATAAATACTTGTTGAAATTCAAAAAGAGGTGAATATAGCTAATGTTGGTATTCTAGGTAATGATCAGGTGATGAGTCTCCAGCCACAGAAGGCTAAGGGTTAGGCAGGAAGCAGAAATACAGATGAATATGGGGAGCCTGGGGCTGTCAGTCCAAGTATAGCATCTATTATAGGGGAGGGAATGTGATTTTGTTTTGTCTAGTGCATGAAGTGGCCTTGTATGTAGAATAATTGATGACCTGTTCTGGACTATTTTAAGGGGATTCTGAGAGTGGGGAGGAGTGACAGCCTAATTGGCTTTTATCAGTAGTTCTAAGAAGATAGAAATGATCAATCTGATCAATCTGATCAATCTGGGCTTCTGACCTCACATAGGCCAGAAGCCCAACCTCTCTTTAGGGGAAGAACCGCATCCTTTGCTGGTCACAACTCAGCGGTTGTATCCAAGGTGCCAACTGAAACATAAAGGCTAGGGCCTAGGTAAAGAAGTGCTTCTGGTCTTTTCGATTGGTAAGCCCATTCTTCCTAGTCCAAGTCCTTCAAAGAGTTCCTCAGCTGTTCTCATTCAAGAGCACTGATTTTTAATTTTTTTAATTATTTAATTACTTTTTATTTTTATTAATTAGTTATTTTTTAAATGTACCAGTTTTCAAAAGTGTTAAACGGTTGACTAAAATTTCACTGGATCACTAGTACATAGAGTGGAGCTATATAAATTTTATCTGTTGGATAATCTGATCATTTTTTGAAGGAGAGTAGAAATACGTTTTTTCCCTCTCTGTACCAAGTAGATCTAGTTTGGGCCTCACTTGCTAAAACTAGAAGAAAAGGTATCGGCCATACCGAGGTCCTGGAGTGTCGGCAGGTACCTATGGCAGTCTATGGGCAAATGAGTTTGTGCAGTTACACATGACTTTGTAAAGGAAATTTGGAAAACAGAGAAAAGGAAAAAATTAGGCTTTGTCTTATCCAAATATGACCAATATTAACACACCCATGTATTTCCTTCTAGAATATTCTCTATCACTCTAAACTCAATGTGGTATCTTGCCTCTCCACACAATATAACATGAGCGCTTTCCATGTTATTACCACCTAATCGCTGCTTCTGAATCCTGTGTAATATTACAGAAAGTGGAGGAGGGTGCCTGGGTGGCTCAGTGGGTTAAGCCTCTGCCTTCAGCTCAGGTGATAATCTCAGGGTCCTGGGATCGAGGCCCTGCGTTGGGCTCTTTGCTCAGCAGGGAGCCTGTTTCCTCCTCTCTCTTTCTGCCTGTCTCTCTGCCTACTTGTGATCTCTCTTTGTCAAATAAATAAATAAAATCTTAAAAAAAAAAAGAAAAAGAAAGTGGAGGAGTCATAGCTAACTTGTAGAAGCTGTTTCTAATTTTATGTTATTATAAATAATGTGGTGATGAATGAGTTCAGGTATAAAGCTTTTCCTGTGGTTCAGGTTATTTCCTGAGGATAGAGTCCCAGAATTGGAATTATTGGATCAAAGTGTGTCATTATCATAAGACTCTTGACACAGACTGACAAACTGTTTTCCGAAAGCTCTATTTATTTACAGCCCATGATAGTAGCCACTTTACCACACCTTGCTCTGATGAGTGCCATGAAGAAAAAAAGCAAACTAAAACAGCACAAAAAACCTCCACAACTTTTGCCTTTAATGTGATAAGCAAAATGGCAATATTATTTTGTTAATGCATGTGGTTTAAAATTTATATTTACTAATTGTAGGCTTTAATATATATTGGTTCATTAACTTGTTTTCTCCTTTTATGTAAGTCTTCTAGTCATGTACAGACCTGTAATAGTTTGATGTTCCATACATACCATGCAATATTTATAGAGATTAGACAATATTCCATGTGAAGTAAGAACAGTTTCCAGCAAGCTCAGCCAAAGCAACAAGCCTGGATCCAGAATCCAACCTTGAACAGATGTTTGCTTGGCAGCCTAGTTGCAATAATTAACATCAGAAAGCAGGGCAATTAAAAAAAAATACAACCAGATCTCACATCTATGAATCATGGTTCTCTAAGTGTCCTAAACCATCTGGATGACTGGGCTTCAATCCTCCACGTTCAGAAAGCCCTGCATGATAGCACTAAAAAGCCAAGAGATTCTGAATACCAAAAGCCCATGGAATATTTTTGTCTGCCTCTTAAATCACTTCTCATTCTCTACCTTTTAATAGCAGATAGTGCCATAGCTGTCTCAAGCTTTCTCTCCCTGAAGTATATACTTCTCATAGGCACATACCACATTTTATTGATCTTGGTATCCTAGGGAATACCAGGACTCTGCCCTGCATACAGTAAGCACTCAGTATTTGTTTGCTGAAATAAATTTGAAATAGAATAATCAAAGCCTTGGCAGACTTTGCTCCAAAGGCAGAGGGTGTCTCTTAATTGCTCTGGTAGCTGTTTATCATAAGGATAAACAGTGCTGCTGCTGGTGGGAAGTCTGGCACAGGAAACTCACCAGCAGCACTGCATGTGAAGAGCAACAGAGAGAGGACACTCCTCAGCTTCTGAGGCACGTGGAGCACCTTCATGACACGTATGGTCCTTGCCAGGCTTCCTGTGCTATTCTTGTAAAGCTGACTGAACCAAGAAGCAAACTGAGCTTTAGTTTGATTGGCAAATTGGCAATGTATTATTATTTTAATGTGTATTATTTTAGCAGAGGATTTTTTTTTCTCAATAAATAGATGGTAATAGGTAATTCTCAAAGAAAAAGAGGCATCCCCCTGAATTAGCAACCTAAAGAGACTTTCATTTTGATGTCTCAGTACCATTGGACTGCATATCTTCACAAGATTTAACTAAGACCTATGCCATATTGAAGGAAACATGCTGATTGCCTTCAATTCCGCAACATTTCTTTGGCAAAATCAAAATCTTTACTAGGTTCCTGTATTGGCAAAGAATTTACCAGAGCACTTTTTTTTTTTTTTAAGAATGCATGGCATAATCTATCCCTCAAATTGTTTCTTTCCAGCTTTCAATTTTGAAATATCTCAAGTTTTTCTACACCCCCTCCTTTCTTTTTTTCTCTCTCCACCCCCATCTTATTTTTTTTCCTTAACCATTTAAAAGAATAGAAACATTCTTTCACTTAATCACAATCTAATCAATGTATCAGGAAACTTAGCATACATAAACTATTTCTAACTAATATGCATCCTGTATTCATATTTTCCCAAGCATCTCCAGAATATTATTCCTAGCTGATTCTTAAAAATTTCTCAAGATCTAATCAATAATCATACAGTTCTTTTGGCTGTCACTTCTCTTTCATCTCTTTTAATCCTTCAACTTTTAGAAAAATAATTTGTCACCAACATTTTGATAAATCCAAGCCAGTTGTTTTATAGAATGTCCCACAGCTTAGAACTGTTTATTATTTCCCTCAAATCAAATCTGAGTTAAACATGTTTGGTGTTTACTTCCCATGGTGTCAAATCAAGAAGCACACCCTTCCAGTTTACACATTATTGGTGATGACAAGTTTCATCATTCGGTTATGGTGATGTCTTCCAGATCTCTCTATTGTGAAAGTACATTTTCCTTTTGTAATTAATATGTAATCTGTAATTGATACTTGCCCATATAATACATTTTGTTCCCCAGCAACACTTTACCAAAAGGTTGTACCATCCACCGATGATCCTTCCATCAGTCAGACACTGCGTTGGGGTTGCAAATGGGGATATTTCTACTTCTATTATTCCTCCTACATTTATTACTTGGCATTCTTCTTTTTATTAAGGGAAAGAAGACATTTTCTGTTTACTGAGTCTTTAAAGTTGAGTATAATTAACATATAACATTATATTAGTTTCAGGTGTACAACATAATGATTCAATGTTTGTATACTGTGAAGTGATCACCACAGTGAGCCTGGTTATCCTACAAAGTGATACTTTCCTTGTTGTGATAAGAACTTTGAGGATTTACTCTCTTAGGCAACTTCCTTCCTTCCTTCCTTCCTTCCTTCCTTCCTTCCTTCCTTCCTTCCCTTCTCTTCTCTCTCTCTCTCTCTCTCTCTCTCTCTCTCTCTCTCTCTCTCTCAGATTTTATTTATTTATTTGACAGAGAGAAACACAGCTAGAAAGGGAACACAAGCAGGCGGAGTGAGAGAGCAAGCAGCAGGCTTCCCGCTGAGCAGGGAGCCCGATGCAGGGCCCCATCCTGGGACTCTGGGATCATGACCTGAGCCGAAGGCAGATGCTTAACGAATGAGCCACCCAGGAACCTCTCTCTTACACATTTTTCAAATATGCACTGCAGTGTTACTGACTGTTATACATTACATCCCCAAGACTTATTTATTTTGTAAGTGGAGGTTTGTACCTCTTGACCTCCTTCACCTATTTTGCCCACCCCCAACCTCCTTGCCTTCCAGCAACCACTGTTTTGTTCTCTACATCTATGAGTTTTGTTTTTTAGATTCCACATATAAGTGAAATCACATAGTATTTATCTTTTTTTGTCTGACTTAGCAAATTTCTTTCAAGGTCTATCCTTCTTGTCCTAAATGGTAAAATTTCATTATTTTTTATGGCTGAGTAATATCCTGTGTGTGTGTGTGTGTGTGTGTGTGTGTGTGTGTGTGTATGCATGTATCACATTTTCTTTGTTCATTCATCCATCACTGGACACTTAGGATGCTTCCATATCTTGGCTATTAAAAATAATGCTACAGTGAACATAGGAGTACCTTATACACCTTTGAATTAGTGTCTTCACTTTATTAGATAAATACCAAGCAGTGGAATTACTGGATCCTATGCTAGTTCTATTTGTAACTTTGTGAGGAATGTCCATCCTGTTTTTCATAGTGGCTACAGAAATTTACATTCCTATCAACGTTGCACAAGGGTTTCCTTTCTCCACATCCTCACCAACATGAGTTATTTCTTGACTTTTTTATGATAGACATTCTAACGATATGAGGTGATATTTCATTGTGGTTTTGATTTGCATTTCCTTGATGATTAATGATATTGAGCATCTTTTCAAGTACCTATTGGCCATCTGCATGACTTCTATGGAAAAATGTCTATTTTGCCCACTTTTCTAAAATTTGAAATACAAGTTGGGGTGCCTGGCTGTCTCAGTTGGTGGAGTGTGTGACTCTTGATCTCAGGGTCAAGAGTTTGAGATCCACATTGGGTGTAGAGACTACTTAAAAATAAAATCTGTAGGGGTGCCTGGGTGGTTCAGCCAGTTGAGCATTTGCCTTAGTTTCAGGTCATGATCTCAGGGTCCTGGGATCAAGCCCCATGTTGGGTCTTCTACCTTTCCTTCCGCCTGCGGCTCCCCCTGCTTGTACTTTCTCTTTCTTTCTGTCAAATAAATAAATCTTTTTAATAAAAAAGGATTAAAAAAAGAAATACAACTTCTGATTGAATTTTTGGTTTTTGGTATTGAGTTGTATGAGTTCTTTATACACTTCAGGTAAGTCCTTTATCAGATACATGATTTAGAGATATTTTCTCCCATCTATAAATTGAGTTTGAGAAGATAGGTATTAAATTTTCTTTGAAAATGGTTGGTAGAATTAGCCAGTGAAGCCATCTGGTCCTGGGCTTTTCGATGTTGGAAGGCTTTCATTATTGGTTTGATCTCCTTACTGGTAACCAGTCTACCAGTTTTACTATTTCCTCATGATTCAGTTTTGAAAGACAATTTTCTAGGAATTCACCTAATTGCTTCTCGCTGATGTCTAACTGTTCAGAGTAATTTTTGTGATCCTTTGCATTTCTGTGGTATCTATCAGTTGTAACTACTCCTCTTTCATTTCCAATTTTATTTTTTTGAATCCTTTTTTTCTTTATCAGTCTTGCTAAAGGTTTGTCAATTTTGTTTATCTTTTCAAAGAACCAGCTCTTAGTTTCATTTACCTTTTGTCTTTTTAGTCTCCATTTCATTTATTTCTACTCTGATCTTTACTATTTCTTTCCTTCTAATAACTTAAGACTTTGCTTATTCTTTTCCTAGTTCCTTTAAGTGTAAAAAATTATTTGAGATTTTGCTTGTTTCTTGAGGTAGGCCTATACTATTATGAATATTCCTTTTAGAATAAGTTCTGTTGCATCCCGTTGATTTTGGTATGTCATATTTCTGCTTTCATTTGTCTCTAGATATTTTTGGATTTCTCCTTTGATTTCTTCTATAACCCAGGAGTTGATCAGTAACATGTTGTTATACACAAAGACATGATCTCCTGGCCTACGTTCTTGGAAGATCTCAGTGTCCTCTAGATGTGGAGCAAACCTAAAGCCTGCTTTTCAGGCTGAAGCCCCAGGACAAGTAAATAGGCCTTTTTCAGAGGAAGTCATGGAGTACGTTTCAGTCTGCTTTCTGTGAGGTGTCCTGTGGGTGGGAGCCTGCCAAGGATTGTCTCCCATTGTGACAGTCCCTTGGGACTCAGGCTACCAGAGCCAGGTGATCAAGGAAAGACTCCTGGGTGGTCTGCACCTGTCTGCCAGCTTTAGTGAGGCCCCTGGATAATGCGGGGGCAGGGCACATCCACCAGCTTTCATAAGGCAGCAGAGAGTGCAAGCATATGGGGAAAAGGGAAATATTTGCATTGCTGGTGGGAATGTAAACTGCTACAGCTACCATGCAAAACAGCACAGAGGGGCCTCAAAATATTAAATACATAATATTTAAGATTAATATCTAATAAGTAATAATATGGTCCAGCAACTTCTGGGTATTTATCCAAAGGAAACAAAAACACAACTGGAAAAGATATATGTATCCCTATGTTCACTTCAGCATTATTTACATTAGCCAAGACATAGAAGCAACCTAAATGTCTGCTGATGAACAGATAAAGAAAACATGGTGTTTATGCACATGCACGCACACACACACACACACACACACACACACACACAAATATTACTAAGCAATAAAAAAGGAAGGAATCTTGCCATTTGGGAAAATAAGGATGCATCTTGAGGGAAATATGCTAAGTGAGATAAGCCAGACAGAGAAAGACAAATACCATATGATTTCACTTATACTAATCCTAAACCAACCAACCAAACAAACAAACAAAAAAATTCATACAAAGAACAGATTGGTGGTTGTCAGAGGCAGGGTGCGGGTGGTAGGTAAAGTGGATGAAGGTTGTCAAAAGGTACAAACTTCTAATTATAAAATAAATAAGTCCTGGGATATAATGTACAGCCTGGTGACTAGAGTTAACAATATTGTACTGTATATTTGAAAGCTGTTAAGAGGCTAAATCTTAAGAATTCTCATCACAAGAAAAAAATTTGTAACCATGGGTGCTGACAGATGTTAACTAGACTGACTATGGTCCTTATTTCACTATATCTACAAACATGATGTGGTATAACGATTATATAAAAAAAAATGCCAGGCAGAATGTTGGTGATAAAATTAGTCCAGGAAATGGATGTATTAGTACTAAATCTTCTGGTGGTCTTCAGTACATCTGTAAGACGTATTTAGAGACAGATACTGACAATCAGATTCATCATGCACAGAATTTAAAAAGCCATAAACATCCAATGTTTTGCATTTCCAAATATGTAACACAAATAGAACAGAGTTTTCAAAATTAGATAAAGATGTAATTATTATGAACATTTGTTCTTAACCATCAAATAAGTGCTAACAATGTGCTGTGTACTTGACAAGAATGGAGAGTCATCATTATACAGAAGAGACACTGGAAATCACGAAAATTCACCTCAGAACTAAATTTTTTAGATGTTTAACAATAGAAATAGAAATAAACAAAAAACTCACTTTATAATAGGGTATTCAAGCTAATACTTCACTTTAAAAAGGAAAACTTTGGGGGCGCCTGGGTGGCTCAGTTGGTCAAGCGACTGCCTTCAGCTCAGGTCATGATCCTGGAGACCCGGGATCGAGCCCCACATCAGGCTTTCTGCTCTGCAGGAAAGCCTGCTTCTCCCTTTCTCAGTCCCCCTGCTTGTGTTCCCTCTCTGGCTGTGTTTCTCTCTGTCAAATAGATAAATAAAATCTTAAAAAAAAAAAAAAAGAAAGAAAGAAAAGAACACTTTGGACGCTTAGGTGCCTCAGTTGATTTAGTGTCTGCCTTCTGCTCAGGTCATGATCTCAGGGTCCTGAGACCAGCCCAGCGATAGGCTTCCTGCTTAGTGGGAAGTCTGCTTCTCCCTTTCCCTCTGCCCCTCCCCACCCCACCGCACTACTGTGCAGAGTAAATAAATGCAATCTTTTAAAAAGGCAATAAAGGGGAGCCTGGGTGGCTTAGTTGTTAAGCATCTGCCTTCAACTCAGGTCATGATCCCAGGGTCCTGGGATTGAGCCCTGCTTTGGACGCCCTGCTCGGCAGGAAGCCTGCTTCTCCCTCTCTCACTCCCCTGCCTGTATTCCCTCTCTCACTGTTTCTCTCTCTCTCTCTCTCTCTGTCAAATAAATGAATAAAATATTAAAAAAACAAAAATAAAAAAAAAATCAATAAAATGGAAAACTTAAAAAGTTCTAATAAATACCACTCCTGGCCTTAAAAGTAAACATATTATTAGTGATATGAACTTTAGCTGGAAATTAATTAAATATTTAAAGGTAATAAAGCCAAAGTGCTATCCAAGTGTTACCAATTTTCCATAACCTGTCAAAACCTTACTAAGTTAGAAAGCCAAATACATTTATAGTAACAATAAAAATAGTATTAATAATATCCAACACTGAAAATATGTACCAAGTACTACATCAAGTGCTTTGAATATATCATTTTCTCTTCACAACATTCCCGTAAGGTTATTTTTGTTATAATTATTGTCATTATCCCTACTTTGAAAGTGATGAAACTAAGGCTTTTCAAAACTGAAGTAAATTTCCCAGGGTCACAGAATGACACCATCTGTCTAGACAACTTAAAAATTTGTTAGGTCAATCACTATGTGATGGTCCACTCTATTTTTAATCAATATTATACATGTATGTTATTTTTATATTAATTTTTTAAATATTTATTTATCTGAGAGAGAGCATGCATATGTGCAAGTGTGGGGGAAGAGGTGGAGGGAAAGCGAGAGAGAGAGAAACTCAAGCAAACTGCACTAAGCGAGAGGTCCAATTTGGGGCTCAATACTATGACCGTGAGATCATGACCTGAGCCAAAATCAAGAGACGGCTGCTCAACCAACTGTACCACCCAGGCACCCACACATGTTATTTTTAAAAGTCAAATGACTCTTACGAGGTAGAGAATAAAAACAGACCCCCAACAATAACCCCTATTCCTGAAAGGCAAAGAGTTTTCAATTCTTAGCTGGTTCTTTATGATTTTCAAGAATATGCTTATGCTCCAATATTAGAGATTATTTGTTGATTTCTTCAGTAGATGATTAGAATGGCGAACACTCATATTTTCCCATCATTTTACTTATTTCTATCCTCTAAACAGAGTTGTAGCACAACTGTTTCTTTGTTAATAATCCATATTTAGAACACTGTGACTACATAAGTAATATTTACTATTTGCTGTGGAGCCTAATAATATATTATGAAGACATTTCTTATATAACTATTGCATTCCTCAGGCTTTAATTTTTCCTTTTTTTTAATTGACGTATAGTTGACATACAACATTATGTCAACGCAGTGATTGAAAACTCTATCCATTATCCAATGCTCACCAAAATAAGTATGCTTATCATTGGTCACCCTTCAAAGTTATTACAATACTGTTGACTATAGTCCACATTCTGTACTCTTCAGCATCATGACATTATTGATTTTATAACTGCGGCATATACCTCTTAATCCGTTTCACCTATTTCACCCATCCCTGCACCCCTTCTTAAAATTTTAAAATTAAAATCCCTGTTACTAATATTTATTACAATTCTCTAGTTGAATTATAAACTTCCCCTGAAGACATAATCAGATGAACCAGTTTATCAAGTTCCACTTCTCATTTCTTAGAGCACACTTTCTGGAGCCTCTATTCCAAAGTGAACCAGAGCTAGGACTGCTGCTTCTCTCCTGTGTTGGAGTCCACAGTTTCCTGGATTCCACGTTCCTCACTATGTTTGCGTCACTGATTTCCACTGTTTAGATGGAGAACATCCTTGTGGAGGTGTGGTGCCACTGCTATTTCAGAGTGAAGCAGTAAGAAGCCGACTAGGAGGCTTGTGGGCCAGCCTCACTGGTGGGATGCATAGCCACAATCAGGTGGCCAGCTAGCCTTTCTGCTGGGAAATCATCAAATTTCTTTTCCCTGGTGTTATACACTTTCTCCAGAGAAGAATCCTCCAGTATTATGCCAGGGGAGGGGAGGTGTACCTTTCCGCCAGCACTGGGGCATGTGGCCGAGTGGAGTCTGGGGAACTCATCACGCTTTATGTGGACTTACCCACAGACCCCCAAGGACAGATCCCTAGGCAGTGCCTTGACCTCATCACACCAAGCCTGCAACATCCCTGCCAAATCTCTAGTCTCCATTACTCTGGGAGAATGAGTAATCGCCTTGCTGAGTATAACTGGCAAAGGTGAGCATGGGGCTCCTGTTCCTCAGTCAGATTTTCAACTTATCCCCATACTTCCAGGCCCACAACTCACTGCCATCTTCTAACTATTCTGGTGCCTCCCATTCTAAAGAATGAGATTCATTGTTGCAGACTAACCTGGAACCTTTTTGTAATCACTTAAGTTCCAAATAGCTCTAACTTTCCTGTATACTTTCATTCTAAAAACGTGTCTGGATTTCTGATCCACCGTTGGCTTTTTCCCTTGTTCTCATTGTCTTCGTGACTCAAAATTCAAGTTTTGTGAATGTGAATGTGTTTGACAAGCCTTCAACTAAGACAAAGATACTATGTTTTCAATGAATATTTGTGTACTCAAAAAGATCTGTCCTTGAAATAATACAAGGAGCTCATTCTGTTTTATCAAAATGAAGTATAAACTGAGTTCTGAAAAATATTGCAAATAATTCTAATTTTTTACTCAATGCCAGGTCCCCCAAAGATTCTCAACAAGTTACTCAATCTTATGAAAAGAAAGGTAATCATAACTGTCCTCAAATGTGAGGTGGAAGGCCTCACTAAGAAATTAGTGAAAATACTGTACAAAATATGGATATAAGGCAGCTGCACTTCTTTGTTCTATACTTTATTAATTAATTGGTATGAATGTCAAAGAAAGGAACCCCCTTATCCTGCCTGTACAAAGAAAACAAAACTTTTCTCAAATACTTGCATGTTAGTCTATCACAACTCTTGAACAGCCAGTAGAAATGGCTAGTGGTTACACTTACAAAAACTCTAATTCCACTGAGTGTGTACTACTGGAGGTTGGACATAACCAAAACTAGTTTAAATGCATCAGAAAATCTGATTAAGGGAAATAGGTGGCAAATTCTTCTGTAAAAATGAATAAATGCTTCTCTGTGTCACAGGTTTGAAATTCTAAGTTTTATTTTAACCTTTCACCACTAAACATGTTAATTCATTATGATGTATGTTTGTGCCAAAATAACTACTGAACACAATTTGAAAAGAAGATTAAAGTGGCACTGGGTGTGGGGAATGGGGAATGAATCTTGAAACACTGGAAAAAAAATTTTAGTAACAATAAAAAAAAAAAAAAAGAAGAAGATTAAAGTGACTGGTGTCCACACTGTAAAAATAGACACTCAGTTAAAATTGAATAGCAACTTCCAAAAAAGCTGATGGCATTTAAATAGACATAATTAAGGAAGGGATTTAATCCCTATTTTATTCATAGAATTATACACACTTGAGCTTAAAGGCCTCGAAAATATATGATTCTTTTTCTTTCTTTTTTTAAATAAAGATTTATATTTATTTATTTGACAGACAGAAACACAGTTAGAGAGGGAACAAAGCAGCGGGAGTGAGAGAAGGAGAAGCAGGAAGCAGGCTTCCTGCGGAGTAGGAAGTCCGATGCAGAGCTCGATCCAGATCCTGGGACCCCAGGATTATGACCCAAGCAAAGGTAGACGCTTAACGACTGAGCCATCCAGGCGCCCCTATGATCCTTTTTCTATACCTAACTTCTAATTCCACAGAATTCTAAGGTAGCTTATGATAAGACAGACAAATACAATAAAACTGCAACAGAAGGGCAATAGAACACTTGCCAGTTCACCGAAGAGCTAATTTTGTCGATATAAAGCCCTTGATAAGGACAACTTCTTTTAATCCCGAAATTTAACTCTGTGTTTTAACAGTGTACACACATGTCGATAAAACAATGGGGTAAATAGCTGCTCTTGTCCAATAAAGACATGCATACTGACTCACTGGAAGAGAGAAAATAATTCTTCCCACCTGAAGTTCTAAGAAAATTTGTATGCCTCTTCATATAAAACATACTGAATACCACGAAAGGCTGGGTTGCCAAAAGTAGTTTTCAAAAAATGTTTTCATATAGTTATGTTGGGTTTTTTTTTTTAAAGATTTTATTTATTTATTTGACACAGAGAGAGATCACAAGTAGGCAGAGAGGCAGGCAGAGAGAGAGAGAGGAGGAAACAGGCTCCCTGCCCAATGTGGGCCTCGATCCCAGGACGCTGAGATCATGACCTGAGCCGAAGGCAGAGGCTTAATTAACCCTCTGAGCCACCCAGGCGCTCGTTTTTTGTTTTGTTTTGTTTTGTTTTGTTTTTTAATTGCACTCAGAGCTAAGATTTACTACAGCAGAAGGGAAATATACAAATGGAAAAGGTATATGGTGCAAAGTCCAGAGCAAACCAGGTGCTAGTTCCCAAGGGTCCTAGCCTGGTAGAGTTACAAAGAATGTAAATAATCCCTCCAGCAACAGACAATGTGAAGTACTGTAGTTCATTAGACACTCAAGGCCTAAGGTTTTTACTGAGAAATGCTCATCTAACTCTCTCTGCCTAGCATGTACCAAAATTCCAGACTCCAAGTAGAGAAAAGGTTTTCAGAATATACCATTGTGTACACAAACAATTAAGGCTCAGTGACCCATCCTTATCATGTAGCAGAAGTTTCTCACCAATGTGGCAAAATGCCTAATACTCACATTACCCTATGAGTCCAACTCACAAGCAGGTTTTTCTAAGTAGGGCAGCCTGGGGCCTACTGTGTGTCTATTTAACTTTTTTTCTGCATGGATTCCATGAAAATAATGCACTAACAACCCACTAAGTTGATTTCACAACCCCTGGGTCATGGCCCAGTTTGAAAACACAGCTTTAAATGTTTCCCATCTTATATAGACAAACAAAAATCCTTCTATTGATACCATACTTCCCCCTAAGTCTCTGATTATTTTCTCTGCTCTCTTTCACTGTAAAATTTGTCAGGTTGTTCTATATTTTACTTTATTTTTATGCTTCCAATTCAGTGTATAATTTTTTAAAGTAATTTTTTTAAATCTAGGAAAGTATAAAGAATTATCAAAGAAACATATTCTTGTCATCTAGTAATAACTATTAAGTTCTTATATTTGCTTAGACTTTCATTTGTGTATGAATTTGTTTTTATTTATTTAAGTAACAAAATAGCACAAATACTGAAGTCTCCTTTATTTTTTTAATAATTTCTTTTAAAAGATTTATTTATTTGACACAGAGAGAGAGACAGCCAGAGAGAGAACCTGAACATGGGGAGTGGCAGACAGAGGGAGAGGGAAAAGCAGGCTCCCTGCTGAGCAAGAAGCCTGCCATGGGGCTGGATCCCAGGACCCTGAGATCATGACCTGAGTGGAAGGCAGAAGGCAGATGCTTAATGGAACTGGGCCACCCAGGCACTCCCTGAGGTCCCTTTTAATCAGTCCTGCTACTTTCATTTTATTATTTCTTCTTCCAGTGACATTCAATGGGCAGGCTTCCTAGTACTTTTTACACTTATGTGCAAGTGTAGTTGTTCAAATATATAGCTGGCATATTGTTCTGTATTGTGTCTTTTGTCACTGAACCTTTTTTAAGACCTATTTATGTTAGTAGGTAAAGATTCAATTTTTTGGTTGAAATGCTATATAATATTCCATTATATGAATATATCATATTTTTATTAATCTAATCTGGCTTTGTTGGACTTTGAGGTTGTTTCTAAATCTTAGTTCTTAGAAATAGTATAGCAATGAGTATCTTTATACATGTTATATTATGCATGAATAAGTATCTCCAGAAGTAAAAGTCTTGAGTCATGGCGGAACCATCCCTCTTTTTACATTGCTATTTTCTTTAAGATGATGGGAAAATATCAAAAATGTAGAAAAATAACAATATAAAGGTTCTGCATATAGGAAACAACCATAATCAACATCAACCATTAACCATTTAAAGTTTTGCATGTTGATTTGCTCTAAAGTTCAAACAAGCAAATGACTAAGTCGCCATCAATACTATACTATAAAATATAAAAGAGATGACCTCACTCTGGAATGGTATTAATTTTTAATTAAAAAAGTAGTTTCCCTTCATTACAAAAATGGATTCTTTGCAAAATTGTAACTCAGATAAATGAATGAGTAACTGAAGGAATGGAAATCTTTATTACTGTCCATCAGAATGCTAAGCATCTAACCAAAATGAAAAGTTTGGTTTTGGAAGTTTGATTTTTGAACCCTTTCTCACAATAATTGACTGAAAGATTTAGTTACCTGTGGAGGCTGTCTACAGTCGGATGATGTAATCAGTACAGAGAGGAATTCATACCCTATTTCCACCATTAGAAAAGACACTACTCAATTAATAGCTGTGCCACATAATTTATTACAATGTTAAATAGAAGAAAACAGCTTTGGGGCACTTGGGTGGCTCAGTTGTTGAAGCATCCTGCTCTTGATTTTGGCTCAGGTCATGATCTCAGGGTTGTGAGACTGAGCCCCATGTTGTCGTGTCAGGTCAGGCTCTGTGCTCAGTGTTGTGTCGGCTTAAAATTCTCTCTCTCCCTTTGCCCCTCCCCATGTGCATACTTTCTCTTTCAAATAAATAAATAATCTAAAAAAAAAAAAAGAGAGAGAGAGAGAGAGAGAGAGAGGGTGCCTGGGTGGCTCAGTCAGTTAAGTGTGCCTTTGGCTCAGGTTACGATTCCGAGATCCTGAGATCGGTCCTGCACTAGGCTCCTGCTCAGCGTGGAGCCTGCTTCTCACTCTATCCTTCTCCCCTGCTAGTGAGCTTACTCTCATGCTCTATCTCATGCTGTCTCTCTCTCAAATAAATAAATAAAACCTTGGGGGAAAAAAACCCCCAGCTTTATACCAATCATAATTTGATTTTTCTATCTCTACCTAGGTTTCATTTTATACATACCTCATAGAGTTTTTTCCTATGATTTAGTGAGCTAATTCATGATAGGCCTTTAGTGAGCTAATTCATGCAAGGGATTTAGACCCTGGAAGGCAGTACAGACTCAATTAAGTGCTAGCGATTACTATCATTTTTATTCAAAATCTCTTCCTATCTACTCTACAGTGGTGTTTTCGTAAAAGCATGGAAGAGATTCCGGTATATTCCAGGATCATGTAGTTTAGGGGGGGCCATACACTCTGCAAAGGCAGCGAACACAACGTGAGTACCCAAGGCTGCTTCTGCAGTCGTGTCACACAGTAGTCCCAAATCTGATACAGACGCAGTCCTCATTTACAAAACGACAAGCTAATGGGTAAAAATCTTAACTGTAATTCTTTTTGTAAATAGGATTGGCTGACAATATAACTTATATATGTAGCTTAGAGAACATTCTATTTCTAGAATTTATACTAACTCATTTCACAAATTAATTTTCTATCTTAGAGCAATAAATAATAACTGCTTTTACTTACTGGTGCTTTTATGCCATTTACCTTATAAACATTATCCAGTGGGTAAATAATGGCCAAGTAGGGATTTGGACCTTGATCTCCGAGACAAAATATCTTGTGCTCTTTCCAGCTGCCACTCAGTGAGATGACCCATTGAATGATTTAAATACAATGAATATACATGGAGTATTCTTTTTATATCCCTTCTCTCAGCATTTATATACTTTTCTTTTACTATCATATTTAGTATGAGTTAGCTATGTCAGGTGAATAAGAACTGTGCAATGAACATGTCTGCACTAACAAACAGCCAAAGCTTTCAGACTTCTTTTTAAGCCTGAGAAGACTCTGGCCTCAGCACTTTTGTGCTGATCCTTCTCCCTGGAAGCTCCTCCTCCCGGTGTTCCCATGCTCATTCCCTTGCTTGGCTTTGGTCTCTTCTGAACCATCCCATCATCCACAAAGCCTTCCATGATCACACTCTCAGAAACCCCTCTCAGACACACACACATGCATCTACCTTACCTCTCGCTTCCTTTCCGCTTTCCTTGATTTTGTTTTTCTAGCGGTAATTATTATCACCACTGTCCTGTTATGTATATTTGTTTAGTACCTATTTTTCTCTCCACTAGAATGTGAAGTCCAAAATTTGAGCAGCAACTCATTTTGGTGAACTGGTACATCCCCAGAACCATTAACAGTTTATGTTATATACAGAAGTTACTCAATAAATATATGCTAAATCAATGAAAAGCTCAAAGCTAAATATCAATTATTCCAAATATTTTTCTGTCTTTTTTTTCTATGGGCCTTCAAGACAAATCTTTTCAAAATGCTAACTTTTAGGAAACAAACACTTAATAGTCTATATCTGAAAAACCCTGATGACAAATGCGTGCATTGTTCAAATATATTTTGCTCAAAGTTGTGAAAGGATACCTTTAATTTAAGGTGTTACGAAATAGGCGTTCACAAAGGAAATTGAATGCAGTCACCAAAATATAATACACATGTATGAGAAATTTAAAGATGATCACAGATTTGCCTATGAAGCCAAAAATCAAATTAAACCAAATAATTACTTCTTAACTTATTCAAAAACTGTATTAATGACATAATCATATTAGAAAATGAAATATTAAGTTTAACACCTACAGGCTGTCTGCTGCCATACTATGCTAAGGAGGCACCAAGGAAAAACATGGGCACAAATTTTTGGAAATTTCTGAATAGAATACATTTCTATAAAACACAAAATTAATCCTCTCTATGAATATGTAAAATACCCTGGTTATAAATCCACCCTTATTAATGAAGCTCAGGTTAAATTATAGTTATTATCAAAAAATTTTTAAATTTTTTGAAGGATTTATTTGTTTATCCTAGAGAGAGAGGGAGACAGAGCAGGAATAGGTGGGGCAGAGGGCAAGGGAGAGAGAATCCTAAGCAGACCCCATGATAAGGACACAGAGCCAGCCACAGGCTCTATCCCAGGACCCCAAGATCATGACCCAAGTCAAAACCAAGAGTTGGATGCCCAACTAACTGCACTACCCAGGGGCCTCAAACTGTCTTTTAAATTGAAGCCCAAAAGCAGTACATACAATTGTGAACCAATACCCATAATAGGTATATGCAGCATTAATAAAATTAATTTATAACAATACACTGTAGATATGTAAGAATACATTTAAAACATCATATTCATTGTAATAGCTATATTCATCAGTGAATGTTAACTTGCAAAAACGTCCAAAAATCTGTCAGGTAAACTACTCAAACTGAATAATCTTCATTCTGTTATGCTTAGCAGGATAGGTGTTCATAATGCTTCCTATTTTAGGATTTACATATTTACATATATTTTAAATATTTGGAAGATACAGAGGAGGAAGAGTAAAATGAAAGAAACAAAACAAAACAGTGTGGCAGGTAGAGAACTATATGGAAAAATACAATGAAAGAAATGATACTTTGTTCCTATTAAGCAATCATTTTTAAACTAAAAGGGATGTTTCAGAATCTTAAGTTTCCTTGTTCACTCATGCAGAACTTTTGGATCTGAGTCAATGAAAGATACATCCGCACTAGAATGGCAGTAGATGCTTGAAGATATTACCCAATCAGGTGATTTTTGAGTAATTTCATGAAGAAAATTATTCACAAACTTAAAATAATGAGATCAAGAAACTGAAAATCATGGCCCATGGCCCCTGACTGATACACAGCAGATACTCAATGAACCACGGTTATTATTACAACATGTATTATTGACGGGGAGAGCCCATTTATGCTCAGTACTTGCTTTGAGTCTTTAGCTTTCTACTGTCCCTGGAAGATTAAATTTTTTATGTGTGGAGAAAGCCCCAAACAAAACTTTAAAATAAGAACAATTTGTTTTTGGTGTTCTGCTTCCTTTCTTGGTAATGTGCCCACCTCATTTCTTGAATTCTTGTTCCCTTTATCACCACCATACCAACTTCAAAACTATTGCTTTCCAAAGTGATTTAAATCTAAAGGGAATGGGCTAATGTGTATGGAATGCCAATAACTTAGCATGTTAGCCTTCCTAGATTATAACTCAATTTCACCCTGTCTCTTGGAGACACGTCTTAATTGAAATCACAAATTGAACAGAATTTTAGGTGTCATGGCAGACCAGGGAGGGCTGAACATTGTAGATGGCAGACCCTAAATCATTTCTCATACCTCTAGTCTACTGCACCCAAGCACAGCAGCACCAGGGAAATGACTAAAGCCCTTTGAGCCCCAGAGTTCCTAGTTTAAACTGTGATGTAATGGGGTACCTAGGAACAAAAAGCACTCTGCTTAAGGCATTAAGTAGCTGGGTCTAGAGTCAATATATATTTAAACAAAAGCAGTTGCTTTTTTCCTTAAATTCTAAAAGGACCAACAAACTACACAATAAACTTTTTTACTGACTCAAAGAAACCCCAAAAGAAGCATTTTGAACAAAATTTCCTAGAGATCCAATATGAAATAGTTGTCAGCAGAACAGGGAAATAGGTAGAGGCATTCAAATGTGCAAAACATGGTGTTCCTTCGTGCTATTTCATGAACTGCTTATTCAGAAGACAATTATAAGAATGCAGATATTTAATGTTGCATTATAATTTTTATGTCAAGTCAGTTCACACATTGTACTTAATTAGCACATTACAAGAAGAAGTCTCAATTGAAACTAAAGTTGAACATATTTGATCACTAAGAAACCAAGAATAAAACAAGAACATGATAAATCATTATGTTCTAGAAATTCCCATCTTAAGAGGAAATAATTTCTAGTCACACTGACAACTTTGTATCTGCTACTTAGTAATACTCAAAGAGAATAATTTAAGGAAACACTGTTCATTTCAATTATATGGAATGGGTGAGATGCAGAGAAGACAAACAGTACACCTTGAGGTGGCCAGCCAACTGCTATCCTTTCTTCTTTTCTCTGTGAAAGCTAAACCCGCCAGTCTGAAAACCTGTCTGATCCTCTGATTTTGTCAGAAAGAATGCTGAGTTGTCTTTGCATCAGCAAAGGAAGGTGGAGGCAGACGAGCATGAACCAAAAACACTATTTACTGAAACAAGCTAAATTAACTTAAGCAATAGGAGAATCTGAATATTTTTAAAGATTGTATGGCATAGCATAGGTAAGATCAGCTGGAAATAAAATTGCAAAGACAGAAATTATTGTAGAAATTCCTCTTAAGGAATGTGCATGGAGAGAGAATGCAGCTTGTCAGCAGTTTATCTGTGATACTAGTTAGGACAGTAAAGCCTTTGGTATTTGTCTCTGTCTTTCAGAAGAAAAACACAATAACAGAAGGGAAGGAAAATACAGAAGGAAAGAAGGAGGGAAGGAAAAGGAAATGGAGGAAGGAAAGAGGAAGAAAAGAGAAAAAAAATAGAAGACAGAAAATCTATATCTAATTATAATGCCAGCAGAATAGTCAGTTGCCATGAACCAAAGTCCTGTGGCATCATGATACATTATTACACATAGATATAGCTCTCCATGGTATATATTTCTTTCCTCCTCAACCCTTCCTTCCTTTCTTCATTCCACTTTCCCTCCCTCCCTTCCTTCCTTCCCTCTTTCCCTTTCTCTCTCTCTCTCTCTCATCTCCTTATTATTCTTCCCAGAAAGAGATGGCATCATCTGAAAGAGATTAGTTATGCTTCTAAGAAAATGAAAAAAAAAATGTCCAGGTGCCATGTCTGTGAGAGGGCTTGACAGAGGTGTTCTGAAGAAATTACAAGGACCCCTGCAGCATAAATAAATATGCTCTGTAAATCCACATAACCTCCCTTCATCTCTTTCTTGAAGTAGTTTGTGAGTGTGAATGAGAAGAGAAGAAACCAGTTTTACAACAGCTTTGATTTTCTTACCCTATGCCTTTGCCCAAGTGCTAGCAGCAGACCCATAAATATGAGTAGAGAACAAAAATAGCGCAAGGTCAAAAACCAAATATATTTCTAATGACTCTGCTCAGGGAAGCACACTCTCCTTCCTTTTCTTGTTCTTTGTAAACTGGTTATATAAAACTACATGTACTATGGAACAAAAAATACTTGTAATAAGGTATCATTTTCAACCACAAAGTCAGGAAAAAACATTTTAAATGATAACACTGAATTCTAATAATTGTCATATGAAGGAACATAGTTGTCAGTATGAAGGAACTACAATAGTTGATCCTTATATATTATGGGGGTTGGGCACCTACTCCCTGGGCAGTAGAAAATATGCATATAACACTGAGTACCCCAGAATTTAACTACTAACAGCCTAATGTTGCTTGGAAGCCTTACTGGTAATATAAACAACTGATTTACACATATTTTGTATATGTATTACATGCTGCAGTCTTACAGTAAAGCAAGCTAAAGAAAATATAATTAGGAAAATCATAAGGAAAAGGAAATATGGTTACAGTACTTACTGTATTTATCAAAAAAAAAATATGCATGTAGGTGCACCCCCACAGTCCAAACCCTTACTGTTCAAGGGTCAACTGTTCCCTCACATATTGCTAGTGACAGGGTCAATTATAAATCTTTTTTGGGGGAAAGTAATTTGGAGACTTTAGTTCGATATGATGAATTGAGCTAAATTAAAAAAAAGTCTCTCCACCAAATACAAACATATAAAAACAATGAATAAAATAAAGCATTTTTACTACCTAATTAAGCTTAAAAGCAAGAGAGGAAAATCTAGGATCCAGAAGAAAAAGGATCTCCAAAGCTGGGCCACATATCGCCGACAGCTGAGGACTATCAAAGGAAGGTTAAGGATCCAGTCACAAGATCTCGACCTAAGCTAAATGCACCGAGGCACAGGGAGCCGCTCCATTTGTAGCAGAAACCAATACGGGATCAATGGCAAGAAACATCCCATCAACCTTCACTGAGGGTATAGATTCATTCCAAGAAACGAAACCAAGGCCTAGACTCTGCTCAGGGCTGGGATGTCCAGACTTAAATTGATCCACAGATCCTGAGCAGAAAAATTGAATATGAGGACTGGTCTGAAACTGATTAATGCTTAACTTGTCTGTCAGTTCTCCAACCGGGAGTGCAAGGAATGAAATGATCCCTATAAAGATGCCTATAACTGTAAAAAAGTGTAAGGTTAATGCAAGAAGCATTAGTTAACACAAACAAGAGAATTCTGTACCCAAGCACTGGAGCCAGCTGAACAAATGAAAAAGGAATTTATAGTAAGTAGGTTTAAAATGTTCAAACTCTAAAGGGAAGACCAAGACTTACTAGGAAAGAATAGGACTGCTGCATGAGAAAAGAGAAAAAGAGCTAAAAACAAAGGTATAAATTCTAGATGTAAAACAGTTATCGAAATAATTTAACCAACCAGCTGATTTATGGGTTCAGCAGAGCTGAAAACAAAATTAGAGAAACAGATGATAGATCTCAGAAAATTATCTAGAATCTACTTTTTTATGATTGTTAGATATATATTGAATATATACACCCATTCAAATAATTGTACTTATTCAAAGAGAACAAATTCAAAATATGGAGAAAGTATATATAAATGATATTCATGATCAAATTCAATTTTAATAATAAAAATCAAAGATCAGAAGTAATTTTAACATGCACTGATAGACTATTATAAAGTTGTTATGTATTTACTTAGTGGAATGGCATACTTCTATTAAAATTAATTTTAAATTCTGTAGAGCGAATTGGGAAATGTGCATGAAATAAATCAAAGTGAAAAAAAAAGGATAGAAATTTTTTTCCTTTTTAAGATTTTATTCATTTATTTATTTATTTATTTATTTATTTATTTATTTGACAGAGAGAGACACAGCTAGAGAGGGAACACAGGCAGGGGGAGTGAGAGAGGGAGAAGCAGGCTTCCCGCAGAGCAGGGAGCCCGATGTGGGACTCGATCCCCAGTCTCCAGGATCATGACCTGAGCCGAAGGCAGATGCTTAAAGACTGAGCCACCCAGCCATCTCAGGATAGAAATTTCTGTGCAATAATTATACCTATATAACATACGTAGAAATATAACACAGTAAAACAACATCATACCAGTGACTGCACTAAGGAAGTCAAATTCTATTCCTCTTTTCTGTGGTCCTGTAGTTAGAAATTGAGTATTACTTATCAGCTTCATTAAATAACTCCCCTCTCTGAAACTTCTCAACTCCCATATCACAGTTATAATGCAGATTTTGGAATCTCAAGAAAAAAGTTCAGGCATCCCTTCTTTTCATTAAATACAATTTAAGCAGCACCACTATAAAGGGGATACCCTATCTATTTCTATGTCCCATTCTTCATTGTGGGCAAAAGCCCTCTCATATAAGCAGGAGTTCCTGGGGAAGAGTTCTCAGGCCTCTTTCTCTTCTGCAGGAGCTACCAGAGGTGACAGATTTTCGACAGCACTTTCCCAGGGCTGGCAGTGTGCCTAAAAAATATATTATTGAATTAATAGTCTATTAGGAGTCCTTATAATGGACACCTTCTCTCACCTATTCCTCAAGGCTCTAGCACACATGATACAAATCATCTTTACTTGCATTTTAAACACTATTCTTAGAAAGAGTGCTCAAACCTAAATTTGTTGCATGATTATAATTTCCTATAATTCCTGATTATGCTTGAATGCCTTATGTTCTATAGAAAACCACATTTAGGGACGCCTGGGTGGCTCAGTTGGTTAAGCAACTGCCTTCGGCTCAGGGCATGATCCCGGAGATCCGGGATCGAGTCCCACATCGGGCTCCCTGCTCTGCGGGAAGCCTGCTTCTCCCTCTCTCACTCCCCCTGCTTGTGTTCCCTCTCTGGCTGTGTTTCTCTCTGTCAAATAAATAAAATCTTTAAAAAAAA
>PITA01002271.1:41467-166548 GCA_004023965.1 Spilogale gracilis | reverse complement strand
GGAGGGGGGTGGAGGGATGGGAGAGCCTGGTGGTGGGTACTGGGGACACCTAAAGCGTGGAGCACTGGGTGTGGGGAATGGGGAATGAATCTTGAAACACTGGAAAAAAAATTTTAGTAACAATAAAAAAAATAATAATAATAATAATAATAATAAAATATATATATAGAAATATCATTTAGTAAGCCATAAAAATTTTCTCAGTAAGTTTCTAAAAGAAGAACTCTTACAGAACCAACTCACTGATTAAAATGTAATTAAATATAAACCCTCACTCTCCTTGTGTCAAGGAGTAAATAAAAACTTCATTTATGGGGCGCCTGGATGGCTCACTTGGTTAAGCGACTGCCTTCGGCTCAGGTCATGATCCTAGAGACCCAAGATCGAGCCCCACATTGGGCTTCCTGCTTGGCGGGAAGCCTGCTTCTCCCTCTCTCAGTCCCTCTGCTTGTGTTCCCTCTGGCTGTGTTTCTCTCTGTCAAGTAAATAAATAAAATATTTTAAAAAAAAAACTTCATTTATAAATTACTTCAAAACTAATGTATGTTGAAACACAACACGGAAAATTCTATGTAGCCAAACCTTACTCAAGAGAAAATTACATCCTTAAATATTTTTTTTCCTAAAACAAGAAATATCTAGAGTAAATATTTTTGGAACATTAGAGTCAGAAGCTAGAAAAAGAACAACAAAATAGGCAAAGGAAACCAATGAATTAGAATATTTAAAACAACTAGAATTGTCGAGTAAAACTAAGTCCAGTTCTTTTTAAAAGAGCTTTAGAGATGTTTGACAAATCTAATAAAAGAAAAAAGGTTTGAGAACACATATATGACAGCAACAATGAAAAATTAAATATAAGTACAGATAGAGAAGAGATTATTTTTAATAAAATGTTACTTATAACCTCACACCAATAATGTGGAAGCCAAAAAAAAGATAAACAATTTTTCTAAGAAACTACTTGAATTATTTTTGAAAGAACAGATATTGAAATAATTAGCAAACGCAACTCTACCAAAAAGTTCCAAATGTTGGCTTAAAAAGTTCTATAAAGCTTTCAAGAACCCATTTCACAAGGCTAATATAATTCTGATATCAAAAATGACCAAGGTAATGGAAAAAAAGAAGTAAACTATAAGGCAAGAAAATATATATTTTCTTAAGTAAATTTGCCTTATAGACACATATATACATGTGTATATAGATACACATATATACATACCTACACAAATATACATACCTACACAAACACACATGGACATAAAACACACACACACACACCTAAAAATACTATTAACAAATAAAACCAACAACACACTAAAAGAACAACACAGATTGTCTAACTAGGATTTATTTCCAGAATTCAAGGATGGATCAACATTAGAAAATCTATTGGTCTCATTCATTAGATTAATAGACTAAAGGGGCGCTTGGGTGGCTCAGTTGGTTAAGCGCCTGCCTTCGGCTCAGGTCATGATCCTGGAGACCCGGGATCGAGTCCCACATCGGGCTCCCTGCCCTGTGGGAAGCCTGCTTCTCCCTCTCTCACTCCCCCTGCTTGTGTTCCCTCTCTAGCTGTGTTTCTCTCTATCAAATAAATAAAATCTTAAAAAGAAAAAAAGAAACATGTAAAAAAAAGATTAATAGACTAAAATAAAAGACCAAATTATTGTTTTAATAAATGCATAAAATGCAGTTATTAAATTCTATATTCATTTCAGGTTAAATCCATTGGCAAACTAAGAATAGAAGAAAACTTATGTAATAAGATACAGAACATTTTTTTAAAAATCATTAACAGTCTTTCAAAAAGGGAATATTATCTGGAAACAAATTTTAAGTGACCGTTCTCTATTAAAAAGAAACTAAATATAGCAACAGCTAAATACAACGAGTGAACCTTTATTACATTCTCAGTGTAAAAACAATTATAAATAAAAGGAGCAATAAAATATATTTTGTGAAGAAAATACATATCATGTAGAGCAGTAAAAATGTTAGTATGTCTACTTTCTGAAGACTTCTTATCAGTTAAAAACAAGACAAGTATTATCACCTTCCCCCAAAACAACAAAGACTCATGAACAGGGCAATTTCAAAAGAAGAAACACAAATTCCTAAAAAACATATGAAAAGTTATTCAGCCTGCTTAGTAATCAAAGAAACAAATTAAAATAATAATGATCTATCATGTCCCACCTTAAGATTAGCAAAGATTAAAGATACTTACAATATTCCAAGTTGGTGAAAGCGTAAATACTCCACTGGTGAATGATAAGTCAGTTCAACTTTACAGAGGTACCAAATGAGACAATATATACCAGTAAGTATTCCTTTTGACCTAGCTGTTAAGCTTGTAGAATCTGCCCAAAAGAAATAAACAAATGGACAAAAAGTAATATACATGATTTCTTTTTGCAGCATGACTTATAAAAAAATTTTAATTACATTTAAACAACCAATTAAATAAATTGCACTATAGCCATATAACTACATACTCTTCCACATTGGAAAAGAACAAGAAAATCTTTATGTATTCACATAAAAAGATATCCATGAAATATTCTGTTAAAAAATTGTATAGAAAAGTAGGTTTGATATTTTATTTATCTAAAAGACATATATGTGTTGATACATGTGCTTATAGATGCATTGAAAACTTCTAGAAATGTATACAACAAACTGAAATAATGGTTACTCTGTGGTGTTGAATTAAAGAGACTTGTTTTCCATTTCATTTGTGTTTAAAAGTTTTAGCATTTTATAGTCAGCACATATTATGTTTACAATCAGAAAAGTAACAATAATAATAATAATTAATAATAATAATAATAATAATAATAATAATAGAAGCACCTGGGTGGCTCAGTCATTAAGCGTCTGCCTTCAGTTGAGGTCACGTTGAGGTCATGATCTCATGACCAAGCCCCACGTCGGGGAGACGGACACAGAAAGAGCATAAGCAGGGGAAGCAGCAGAGGGAGAGGGAGAAGCAGGCTCCCTGCTGAACAGGGAGCCGAATGCAGGGCTTGATCTCCCTCTCCCTGTCTGTCAAATAAATAAATAAAATACTAAAAATAAATTAATAATAATAATACATCTAAGGGAGAGACCCTCTGTCCCAGTGAAGGTAAAGTCCATGCCCCATCTCAGTGGGCTCCTCAAGACTATCCCAGCTCAGGCCACTGGGATTGGGCAAAAATTCTTTTAGCACTGTGAAAATTTCACTTTGTAAATCTCCACAAGCCTGAGCCTTGAGTCACATCAGAAATTGGCCCCTCTTTAAGGTCACCCTTATTGCTACTGAAATAACTATTGCACATCTGGGAACACAAAATAATTTCCCCAAGGAAACCTCTGTTTGCAAATCTTCACCTGGGTTTACCATCAGTTTAGGCTCCTGGCTTCTGATGGAGACCATCTGCTCAGCATGTCTCTTTCTCCAGTTAACAGCCCTCATTATTTTTAAACTGTCTTTAAACACAGTTTCAGAGGCAAGGGCAACAAGATTGTCCCCTAAGTCTCCAAAATAAATCAGTCCCCGTAATCTGCTTCCCATGTCCCCTGTGTGATCGGGGGTGTCACAATCATCCTAACACCTTTGCCCTGAGAATCAGTACTTCAAAGTAGGCACTTAGCACAGGATATCCATGAGGTCAATCCAAGCAGAGACTGGGGGTAATGCCCAAACGATTCCAAGGGGTGCAGAGTATGTCTGGGGCTCCAAGCATCCGAGGAGCGTTTGGGAAACAAGTCAAGATACTGGGCAAGTGAGAAAAGAGAGGCTCTGGGTAATTACATTCATAGCTGGAATACTGTGTGTGGGTAATTAATAATCTATAACTGTCCCGAATGAGTGCACATATTGAGTTATTCCATCATTAAAAAGGGTGCCAGTGTTAATGTGGTTCCTCTGTAGGGTTCATTAACTGGACAGAGTGTCAAGGCAGGGTGGATTTATTTTTTCATTTCGTCCATTTACTCTTTATTTTGTTCCCTTCCATTGTTCATAAATAGAAGTGGTAATTATTGGAAGAAAAAAAAAACATTTCTCAATTCTTTCGCTGGATATTATAGGGAAAGGTAGGAATTACTTATCTACAATCATCTTGCCAAGTGTGCAGAGAACTAAGTGGAAATAAGCAGTTAGCTGGAAGATTCTGGATTTTAAGTACTTTGAAAGTATAGCATTCTAAATATTAGTAAGTTGTTTTTTATCTTGCACTGTGTCTATATGACCTCAAAATGATCTTCAGGCTAGAGAAATCATTGTACAGGGTAATTTAAATTCCCTCACTTGCTACGGAGGGCTGCACATACCTTGAAAAAGTTTTCTATTCCCTGGCTTCACCTCGGAATGCCACACACACACACCCCATCAAGGGGGACAAGCCATAAGAAGGACCAAGGAAATTAGGCTGGGTTCTAAGAAAAATGAAACATTCAATAGATAAATACATAGGTGGAAAGATGGATGAATGGATGAACAGATGGATGGATGAGGACAGAAAGAAAGATAAATGAAAAAGATAAATAAATAGGTATGTAGGTAGCTTCCTCCCTCCCTCATCCCACACCTATGTATCCAAGTGAGGACCAGTCATGCCCCCTACCTCAGAGAAGAGATAAGGTTACTTCTTCCCAGGACTGGGTCTTCTCCTGTCCTCGGTCCCACCTCCTTCTGCCTTCTCCCAAATCTGCTCCAACATCTATCCCCTCTTGACTAAATCTTTAGTATCTATCTCCACTCAACGTTACAGACATCCTCAATCCTCCCTTGGCTAATATACACATGTATATTCCCCAACCAACTTCCGCTCAGGCTGAAGCACACGCAGTCTACTCACAAGCCTCTCTGCGACACAAGCTTCTCTTGTATCTGTCACTTCCACCGCACCCCTCATCCCTCTGCAACTGCCTTGGTAACCCTACCCCACCACATCTCCAAAGCCTCAGCCTCTTCCCATCCCAAATTCCATCACCTCTTTTCCCTTGGATAATTTGGCCATTTTATTTTGCCTTGTAACTTTCTCCTCCCCAATCTTCCATCAGAATTGATTCCTCCATTTCTTTTTTCTACCCTCTCCAACAATTTCCCTTGATTCAGTCACTTTTTAGTTTATTTGATAAATACTTATTGAGAACATACCCTCCACTAGGCACTAAGCTAGATATGCAGGGAACAAAATGACTAAGACTCAAAATGGATGAAAGACCTCAACGTGAGGCAGGAATCTATCAAAATCCTAGAGGAGAACATAGGCAGTAACCTCTTTGACATCAGCCACAGCTACTTCTTTCAAGACATGTCTCCAAAGGCAAAGGAAACAAAAGGGAACATGAACTTTTGGGAATTCATCAAAATAAAAAGCTTCTGCACAGCAAAGGAAACAGTCAACAAAACAAAGAGGCAACCCACGGAATGGGAGAGGATATTCGCAAATGACACTACAAACAAAGGGCTGATATCCAAGACCTATAAAGAACTACTCAAACTCAACAACCAAAATCACATCAAAAAATGGCCAGGAGACATGAAGAGGCACTTCTCCATAGAAGACATACAAATGGCTAACAGACACATAGAAAAATGTTCATCATCATTAGCTATCAGGGAAATTCAAATCAAAATCACATTGAGATACCACTTTACACCAGTCAGAATGGCCAAAATTAACAGGACAGGAAACAACAAGTGTTGGAGAGGCTGTAGAGAAAGGGGAACCCTCTTACACTGTTGGTGGGAATGCAAGTCGGTGCAGCCGCTTTGGAAAACAGTGTGAAGAGTCCTCAAAAAATTAAAAATAGAGCTCCCCTATGACCCTGCAATTGCATTATTGGGTATTTACTCTAAAGATACAGATGTAGTGAAAAGAAGGGCCATATGTACCCCAATGTTCATTGCAGCAATGGCCACAATCGTCAAACTGGGAAAAGAGCCAAGGTGCCCTTCAGCAGATGAATGGATAAAGAAGACATGGTCCATATACACAATGGAATATTATGTCTCCATCAGAAAGGATGAATACCCAACTTTTGTAGTAACATGGACCAGATTGGAGGAGATTATGCTGAGTGAAATAAGCCATGCAGAGAAAGTCAACTATCATATGGCTTCACTTACTTGTGGAGCATAAGGAGTAATATGGGAGAAGGAAAGAAAATGTGAACTGGGTTAAATTCAGGAAGGAGGATGAAACATGAGAGACTTTGGACTCAGAAACAAACTTAAGGTCTTGGAAGGGAGGTGGTGAGCCTGGTGGTGGGTACTGAGGGCACAAATTGCATGGAGCACTGGGTGTGGGGCATAAACAATGAATCCTGGAACACTGAAAAATAAAATAGTGTAATAAATATAAAAAAAAAATGACGAAGACCTCAACCTTACTCTCAAGAGCCTAAAGAGAGAGAGAGTCATGTGAACACGTGAATTACAATAAAGCATGGTAAGTGGGGCGCCTGGGTGGCTCAGTTGGTTAAGCGACTGCCTTCGGCTCAGATCATGATCCCAGAGGCCAGGGATCGAGCTCCACATCGGGCTTCCTGCTTGGCAGGAAGCCTGCTTCTCCCTCTCTCACTCCCCCTGCTTGTGTTCCCTCTCTAGCTGTGTTTCTCTCTGTCAAATAAATAAATGAAATCTTAAAAAAAAAAAAAAAGCATGGTAAGTGTAATCAATCATTCATTCATTGTTTCAAAAATATTGTGGAGCACATACTACATACCGAGCCCTTTTCTACATGCTAGGGATACAACTGGGAAAAAATTAATAAAAATCCTGTCTTTGTTAAGTTTATAGTAAAGGAAGAAAAAAGTACACATAAGTTAAATATATAGTTGGTCAAAAAAAACTGTTATGGAGAAAAATAAAGCCAGGGAAATATTGGGAGGGTGCTTGGGAAAAGGAGGGTTTGCAGTTTTCAATGAGACAGTCAGTGAAATGCTTACTAAGAAAGAGATATTTACACAAATATTTTAAGGAGATGAGGGAGTAAGGCATGTGGGTATCCGGAAAAAAAAGCATCATGGGTAAAGGGAACAGCAAATGTAAAGCCACTGAGGTAGAATCATGTCTGCAATGTTCTGGAAAATTGAGGCTCCTGGTGGAAGATGAGGTCCAGAAAGTCCAGTTGGGGAAGAGTAGACCATGTAGTATATCAAAGGCCTTTGAGTGAGAGAGAAACCACCAAATGGTTTGAACAAAGGAATAACATAATCTGAACGAGATGTTAAAGGATCCTTATACCTACTATATGTAAGAAACACACAGGCAAAGCAGGAAAACCAGCGAAGAGAAGGCCACTGCAAAAATCCAGGAGAGAACCGGTGGTGGTCTGGAGCATGGGGCTCAGTAGACAAGATACAAAACGATGAGATGTGGCCTATTTTTGAAGACAGAACTAACAGATTTGGTGACGGATTACAAGTGACAGCTCCCTAGAAGTGAGGATACTCAGATAACCCACTAATGTCCCCCACAATCAAGTCAGCCCCCCTGTGGCGTCAGCTGCCATGTGATGACAACAGCAGGAATGGTGACGCCTTTCCTGGCTGCATCCCTCTCTCCCCAGCCCCTCCTACCTTCTGCCGTGAAGGTGATCTGAAACAGTGGCTTTTCTCTCAAAATGAGGGAAGAGGGATATAATGCACATTGAGGGAAAAGAAACTAACCAGATTCCCTTTTGCCCAGGGCTTATGGCCAGCCTTCAGTAGGCCTGAGCTAGGGGAGGAGAAAAAGCACTAACCTTTAATGAAATATACTCATTCTAGTATCACACTGGCCTGGACATGCTAAGAGGATGACCTACTGTTGAGTAAGTGGCCAGATAGTAGCTATAGTGTGCCATAAATTTTATCTTTCATCTGGGGTCAGGGAAGAACTAGCTCCACACAATAAATGGAAAGGGACAGAGGAAGAAAATAATAATACTAAAGTTATTTTATGGTTATAAAGTCATGCCTGTTCAATGAAACATTTACTTCAGCAGGTCAAGACTAAAATGCTCAACAAATGCTCTCGATGGCAAAGGCCAGTTAAAGAAGCAAACTTCTGTCCCATTGATGATAGATATCTCCCACCCCTAGGAGAGCTTGCACGAGCCCTTCTTAAATCCGCAATTAAAGACACAGTCTGCTGAAAAAGCCTGTCTCTTCGACATACAACTCTTAGGCACTGGGAAGAAAATAAAGGGTTTATTGTTGCTGGGGCTGGGGCTGCTGTTAGTAGAAGCCCTTAAGGTTTGGGGAAGCAGAAATCCTGCACTAGACTTATAATTTCAATAGATTCTTCACAAGTAAAGATAATCCTTCATTTGACATTTCTCCACTTAGTTGTCTTTTCCGTATTACTCACATCAAGCCTTGCCAGTTGATTTATCGCTACCATAATGCATTTGTACATTTGCTGTTGTGATTATTATCTCCCATTTCAAGCTGACCTGGCACTTTCTTCTTGAGCCCTTATTTGCAGCAGCTTATAAATTTTACGAACAAATTACTTTTTATTTATCAACCTCTTCCTCCGCCCAGCAATGAATTTTTTGGAAGGTTGGCAGAAGAAGCACAAATGCTACTTTTTAATTAGGCATCTCAATGAAGAAAGTTATCATCTTTGGGGGAAATAGAAGCCAAGATGGTGTTTTCTTTTAAATTATTGCATTACTTAAAAATAAATAAATCCATTTTAGGAAATACAACATAAAGCAAAATATACGTAGTAGTCCTCCAAAAACAGAGCTATTCCTTGAAGGAGGTCTTTTGCCAGAATTTTATTTCTTCTGGGATGTAGCTTCTATGCTGGAATGTTTCCAAAATAGCCATGATTTCCTAATCCTATCAAGTTATGCAGAAAAAAGTTAGAAAGTTCATTGTGAGAGCAGGAGTGACACTGGTTGTACATAGGAGTGAGAGGCTGTCAAACTCTGGATTGACACTATCCTCCATCAGCAATTCTGTAAACAGATATTAAAGTCATCACAAAAGGGAATCGGGTCAGCATATATAAATAAACTCCAGAGAATGGATCCAACGTTTACGGAAAACTTTCTCTATAACTGGCAACTTACCTATTTACCTCACTTAATCTTCCAAGGCAATACAAAACAAGCATTATCCCACTTTGCAGAGAAAGACATTAGAGGTCAGAGAGGTTGATTATAGTGTGCCCAAGTTCACACAGTCATTGGTAGAACCTGAATCAGATCCAGTTCTTTAAAATGTAGCATTATAGGGCGCCTGGGTGGCTCAGTTGGTTAAGCAACTGCATTCAGCTCAGATCATGATCCTGGAGTCCCAGGATCGAGTCCCATGTCAGGCTCCCTGCTCAGTAGGGGGTCTGCTTCTCCCTCTGACCTCTTCCCTCTCAAGCTCTCTCTCTCTCTCTCATTCCCTCTCTCAAATAAATAAAATCTTAAAAAATTAAATTAAATAAAAATAAAAATACACTAAAAATAAATAAAATGTAGCATTATAATTTTAGATCATGCTTTTGAACATTCTCTTCCTTCTCATCAATATCTACTACCAGTGCTTCTAAAAATCATAAAAACAGGGGCACCTGGGTGGTTCAGTCGGTTAAGCATCTGCCTTCAGCTCAGGTCATGATCCCAGCATCCTGGGATTGAACCCCACATCAGGCTCCCTACTCAGTGAGGAGTCTGCTTCTCCCTCTCCTTCTGCCCCTGCTCATGTGCGCGCGCTCTCTCTCTCTCTCTCTCTCTCTCTCTCTCTCTCTCTCCCCCTCACTCTTTCTCTCAAATAACTAAAATTTAAAAATAAATTAAATTTAACAAAATAAAAATCGTAAAAAGAGCTGATGGGCAGGTGTAATAAATACTGACAATGCTTAAAGGTCGAGAGCATAGGGGGTTGGATTTCTGGATGATCCTTTGGAAGGTAAGAAACATGGCCACAGTGCCAGTGCCCTGGAGTCAGGATTTCTGTCCCCCATTTCTGCCTTTCCCCTGTATCTACCCTCTCAAATCCTCTCCCAGTACCCAGGAGTCCAACCCTAGCAGGATCACTTCCATCCACACAAAAGTAAACTGAGACAATCATCCACATTCACACAATGAATTTTATCCCAACTTCTTCAGAAATAGACAACAGTAAACCTGAATTGACCTACATCCACAACAAATTTCACAATTAGCCAGTCCTAAGGAAATCCAGAACACAGGATGTCCAATTATGTCAGCAGTTGAAACACCACCACCCGCCTTTAATAGACTAATAGGAGTAAAAATCCTGAAATTCGAAAATATGGGAGAAAAAAAAAAAAAAGCCCATGAAGGTAAAACAAATAGCTCTGAATGCTAAAATAAGATGTTTTTAACAGTATTAAAGAAGCCAAACTTCAAAGATAAAAATATTAAAGAACTTTTCTGAGGACAAAATAACACCCTCGGAGATTCTGATTCTGACCCCATGGATCATACAGGCTCTTCCCCGCTTCCCTGAAAAAAGGAACTGTACTCATATCAGGATACAGACAAAGAAATGAGTGACAGCCATTGTCCTGGAATATTACATATTTAGCCTAAAGCAGGCACCCGACATTCATCTTGGCTTCCCTTTCTTTGCTGGGGGAATTCCACACTTTCTGAGTTTGGATGGAGGGTAGACAGTCTCCCCCTATAGAAGCGGACAGTATTCACTATCCCCTCACCACAGGGACGCATCCAGGAAGCCAAGTTTTGTAACATCACACCAGTCTTGGTACAGAAAGTACACTAACACTAAATGCTCTAGAAATTCTCTCTCTCTCCTTCTCTGTCCTTCTCCTTTCCTTATCCTGCTCTCATACTAGTAGCCATAGCAGGAGCGCTGAGGGGAAGTTGCTGGCAGAGTAGTTGCATTTAAAATTATGCTTCCGGGGCGCCTGGGTGGCTCAGTTGGTTAAGCGACTGCCTTCGGCTCGGGTCATGGTCCTGGAGACCCGGGATCGAGTCCCACATCGAGTCCCACATCGGGCTCCCTGCTCAGCAGGAAGCCTGCTTCTCCCTCTCTCACTCCCCCTGCTTGTGTTCCCTCTCTGGCTGTGTTTCTCTCTGTCAAATAAATAAATAAAATCTTTAAAAACAAAAACAAAAACTATGCTTCCGAGTAGTCATTGGCTGCAGCGACAGTACCTTTCTTATAGAACCAGACCTCTGGCCTATATTTGGGCATTATTTCTGGAAGCTTAGCCCCAAAACTGAAGGTCTCCAGTTTGAGTATACTCTGTCCTTACCAAAGTCCATTAATTGTTGTTTGCAACCAAGAATTCTGACCAAATCCAAACCCAGCTCTGAAAGCACTTGCCTATACAACCCACTAATGTTCTTTAACAGATAACCTACATCATTAAGAGAAGGTTTAGTTATGTTTTATATATTTCAATTACTAGGATATAGAGTATAGACTTTATTTTAGAAATTTTCCATTTCAAACAAGAAAGTCTGTTACTCAAATCAAGTCATCCAAAACAACAATCATCCAAAAATCATTTTATGCCAAACCATGCCAGTTTCCGGAGGTATTCCTGTGACATGATGTATAATACAGTGTACAATACATATTCCATATGAAAGAAGTGCTTAGAAATGCCAAGAACATATACATGTGGCATGCATTTTGCATAGCAGTGTCTCTGCATGGGAAACAGGAAGTAGGGGTGAAGAGGGAAGGTGTAGGAAGCAGAAGCAAAAAAGAGCCATGAACACCTCCATCACTGATTTGAGGTCACATGAAAGATTTCCAAAATTTCCAAATTCAGAACTCTGAAGTGATACCATACTGTGACTTGTAATTACTGATAACTAATATAAAGGCCAGAGTAGGATGGGAGTTGGGGAAAAGATTATGGGATGTCTCTTGCTACCATTTATACCTAGTTTTTAAAAAGAAAGTGAGAAAAAAATTTACCAACAGTAAATTATGTAAGCCTAACTGGACCATTGACCCTAACTTGATTATATCAAAACACCTGGAGTTCAAGGATACACACACACACACACACACACACACACACACACACACACACAAGCCTTAAGTTCTATGTACTTACATTTATATAGCATATTATACCATATATTAATAAACACACAGAGTTTTTTTGTTTTGCCACATTCATTTCTACGAGATAGAGGTCTAGAAACAAGTAAACCCTTGCTGTCCTCTCAAGCAATAAGAGTTTATAATGCAATCTAGGGCAAATTAGTTGCTTCAGTATTTAAGAGAACCCTATACTTCAAAAAGAGCTCTGAGATCACTTTAAAACTAACAGAAAGAGAAGGCACTGAATAAAAAGAAAATGAAAGTTGAAGTGAAGGTAAACTTCTTTGGACGGCAAGTTACCACTGATGACTGTTAAAACCATTTGGACTGAGTTTATTCATTAAATCGATCAAATAGTTCAATGTTGTCAAAAAAAAAAAAGGGCTTTAATGTTTTTGATAGAAGTGATGGTCAAGTCACACAAAATAATCCAAACACGTGTATGTGGATGCAGCAAGAAAGCTCAAGGGAAAAGATCTGAAGAGTAGTGGAAAAACCAAATGAATTCAGACTGAAAAACAATGCAGAAAAAAAGGAAGAAGGCAAGTGACGGAGCAATCACCCCTCATGGGCTGTGAATTGTGTCGGGCAAATGAAGACTTCTGATTAGCTCCTGGCTGTGCTGTTAATAAGGTAGAGTTCTTCAGATTACCTATGATTGCAGCAATTTTTGAAGCATTAGAACATCCGTAAGACAAGTGAGTGATAGTTCAACGGGGTAAATGAAGAAAAAGAGTCTGTAATATATTTTTAGTGAAAAATGAAGGTGGAAACCAGCCATGAAATAGTGTCACTAAATAAAAAATGGGGTGGCAAAGCGGCACGCTGCAGACCCGAAAGGAAATAATCCAGGGGGAAATAAATAGACTGGTTTATAAAACAGAAAAGCACTCCCCTTCCCTTACCCAGCTATGTTTCAAAACAAAACGCTTTGAAATAGTTAATTCTATTTTTTAAAATAAAACATGTCACACATATTTTCCGTGGCAATGACTAATTACATGAAGAGGGAGACATGGTGGTGTGACTGCTACTGCTTTTCTCTACCTTTCTCTGTCCCTTATAAGTGGTTCATTCCCCTGTGTGGATCCACAAAGAAGTCACCAATCAGCAGTCAACAAATACGTACTACTACCTACTGTGTGTCAGGCGCCCTCGTAGGTGCTGTGATTATAGCAATAAATGAAACCAACAAAACGCTGTGCTTCAGTGAACCAAATATCCTAGTTGAAGGGAGAGAGAGACAGGCAAATAAATGAGTAACAATTGCCGTAGGTCAGAACTGTTGAAGAAGGAATAGCTTTACATTCATACACACAAATGGGGATGAGTCACTGGGGGCTGAAAGGTGAGTCTGGGTCCTAAGCTCTTTTTTTTTTAATTGTGGCAAATACACATAACATAAAATCTACCATTTTTAAGTGTATGGATCAGTAGTGTTGAGGACATTCACACTGTTGTCCAACCAATCTCCAAAACTCTTTTCACCTTGCAAAACGGAACCTCTCCACCAAACAACTCCCATACCTCCATTCTCCCTCTTCCTGATGACCACCCTTCTACTTTTTGCTTCTATGAATCTGACTGTTCTAGGTACCTCAGATAAGTGGGATCATACAATATTTGTCCAGCTCAGGGCTTCTCACAGTGATTAATAGAAATTGCAAGGCAGTACATGATGAGACTAGTCCTGAGGGTCTCAAGATAAAAAAGTGGTGAAACTCTGAGTGTTGAGGGGAGACTGGACTGAGGAGGTTTACCAGAAGTCCACAGAATTCTAGGACCCCTATCACTCCCACCCCTATGGTGTAACCCAAAGGACTCACAGCTCCTAACCTCTTTCTCAGCTCCCGCAGATGAAGTGTGAAAAGACAAAGGATCATCTTCTTATCGGAAGCAACTGGGACTCTCGGGCTCCCTCTGGACTGCCCAGAAACGCAGCTACAGAAGGCCAGGCTAAAAACCCCTGTAAGGTCCAGCATATGGAGTACCTCCTCCAGAACACTATACAGAGCACTGGGTTTGGTGTGCTGGGAAATAACTGTCCTAGGAGGCACATAAAGTTCAAGCCCTGGTTCCTACACTAGATTCTTTATGTCCTTAGGCATGTCCCTTCATTTTTTATGGCCTAATTTTCCTCATCTTTGAAATGAGTTCTTCGTTTTTTCATTGTCCATCGTCTCCACTAAAATGTAAGCTTCTGGCCACGACACCCTATGTTTTGTTGATTGCTGTATCTCCAGAAAGTAAAATAGTACCTGGTGCATAATACTGTCCTCAGTAAATATTCATTGTGTGAATTAAATGATCCTCTGTTACCTGCTTAACGATGTGCTAATTGCTATGGTAAAAAATATCTGGCACATCTTGAAACACTTAGAAACAATGCAGCTCCAAACTAAATGCTACTAACTACAGGTCCTACTTGTGGCCACCCTGGGTTGCTATAATAAACAATTGGTAATTATGATAAGAGAAAGAGAAATGTAGCTATTTCATATAGATGGTGCCAGAGAAAAATGAGATTTGAGCTGGTCTCTAAAAGGCAGATAAATTTTTTTTAAGATTGTATTTATTTATTTGACAGAGAGAAACACAGCTAGAAAGGGAACATGGGCAGGGGGAGTGAGAGAGGGAGAAGCAGGTTTCCCACCGAGCAGGGAGCCCGATGTGGGGCTCCATCCTGGGACTCTAGGATCATGGCCTGAGCCCAAGGCAGATACCCAATGACTGAATCAGCCAGGCGCCCCAGCAGATAGATTTTGAGGAATAAAGAGAAGGAAGAAGTCCTCTCAGGTTGTCAAAAACATAATCAAGGGCGCCTGGGTGGTTCAGTGGGTTAAAGCCTCTGCCTTTGGCTCAGGTCATGATCTCAGGGTCCTGGGATCGAGGCCCACATCGGGCTCTCTGCTCAGCAGGGAGCCTGCTTGCTCCTCTCTCTCTGCCTGCCTCTCTGCCTACTTGTGATCTCTCTGTGTCAAATAAATAAATTTAATTTAATTTAATTTTAAAAAATCTTTAAAAAAATATAATTAAGCATAGCACGAAAAAATGACAGAGATAAAGCCTTCCCAAAGGTCTGGTTTTTACATACTCTCTACACTGTCTTCCTAGGAGTTCGACTTGGAACATGTTGGATTTGAGGTGCCTGCGAGAGATGTCCAGCTTATGTTTGGAAATTTCAGTTTGGAGCTTGGCCTAGAGATCTAGAATTGGAAGTCATCCACTGAAAGGTAATAAGTGCCATGGATGCCATCCAAGAAATCACTGCTCTCCTTAAATGTATCCTAATACCCAACAGCTTTAGATCTTTCAAACAGAAGATGGTATTCATGTTGAAAACAATCCACATATTCAATCTCACATTCAGCCATGTAGCCATATTGCAAAACCAAGCCGATCCAGACTGTTCCTCGGGTTTGTGCATGCCCAACCTTACTCAAACACAGCCAGAGACCAGTTTGGACCAGGAGGCAGGGATGCAGGATGACCCCACAGCTCCGTTTGCCCAGGGCAGTTCTAATTTATACCTATTGTCCCAGCATGATTATTAACAGTACCCCTTTCACTCTCAAAAGTGTCCCAATTTAGGTGATAAATCATACAATCTACTTATCCCCCAAATAGCATTACCTGAATGACCCCTCCCTCAAATGATCAGCTTGCCTAAGATAATGATGTCTTTTAACTTTCTAGGTCAGTTGATTGGTTTTCATTTTACTTTCATAGTATCATCTTTTTTTTAGATTTATTTATTTATTTATTTATTTGACAGAGAGAAACACAGCCAAAGAGGGAACATAAGTAAGGGAGTGAGAGAGGGAGAAGCAGTCTTCCCACTGAGCAATGATCCTGATGCGGGGCTCAATCCCTGGACTCCAAACACCTAATGACTGAGCACCCAGGTACCCCTCATAATATCATCTTAAGAAATGTTTTCTCTGGGGCACCTGGGTGGCTCAGTTGGTTAAGCGACTGCCTTCAGCTCAAGTCATGATCCCAAAGACCCAGGATGGAGCCCCACATCGGGCTCCCTGCTCGGCAGGAAGCCTGCTTCTCCCTCTCTCACGTCCCTACTCATGTTCCCTCTCTCCCTGTGTTTCTCTCTGTCATATAAATAAATAAAATCTTTTAAAAAAGAAAAGAAAAGAAAAGAAATGTTTTCTCTCTTCCCCAGCCTCCCAGCACCTGAGCTGGAAACAAGTACCTTTCCATCTGTGCCTCAGTTTCCCCTCCGCCTCTAATTCTGCCTCTCAGTCTCCAGTAGCAACAGCAAGTAGCTGGAGCAGAAAAAAGTTGAACGTATTCTTATGAATATATTCTCCTCATAAATACACTGTTTTCTGAATATATTCAAAGAAAAATATTCTTTTTATGAATATATTCCTTATAAACAGTGCCTTCTTGCATATATTCTTAAATGTGAAGAGTTCATATAAACGTATTATCTTTATGAATAAAGATAACTTAATGAAAAATATATTTATAACAATTTTTCCCATTCAAGAATATATCCTTATGAATATATTTTTTGTGATCCTCTGTATTCCCCAAGCTCCTGAGCCTGACTAGGGAAAAAACAGTTGGAAAGTCCTTAAAATGTTGGTAGAAAATCAAAATGAAAACCAAAATTAAATAGTAAGGATGACATAAAGAACCTCAGTGAGTTAGTCCATCGATGAATGTAGCCATGCAATGAAACAGCATTCAGCAAACTGGTTTTCAATTAACTGACTTTTCACAACCTGACATATTAGCCTTCCTGAACAATCCCATGTAAACCAAGTCTGCCATTACCCCACCCATGATCTCAACTCCACCAAATTTCTCTCTCAGATACCTTGTTTTATTTCTTCATAGTTCGGGCAAAACCAAACATAATTATGTCTTCTGTTAGCCCACTTAGAATATCCTCATGAGCTGCAGGAACTCTTTGATTCTGTTCTCATCAGTGATTCTACAGTCCTATCATGATCTCTGGCACATCAGTAGATGCTCAATAAATATTTATTAAATAAATCAACAATGAGTGAATGAATGCACAAGGGATCCCAAGAAAATCTCTAGATTCATGACAGACACAAGAAGAAATAGAAATTGTATACTAATCCTAACTCAGTTCTAAAAACCACCGTTAGTTATTAGGCAAAACTTTTTAAAACTGGGTATAAAAACAAGGGGGGAGGGCAAATGATTGAAAAAAATGAACAAGCTTTAAACCATCATTTAATCAGACAGAACCTGTTTGACCATCTGAGATCAGAATGCACTGAATAAAATCTCTACCCCAGATGTTACAACATGGCGCATTTAGGACAGCAGGACTTGCGAGCAGATGGCGGTGAGTCAGGACTTAACAAAGACCTTAATGGCTCTCCTGCCAGCCCCTGAGCCATCATTTGCATAGGAAGCAGATTTGGCTTGGCTGCTGATGGTGATCGCCTCTCACCCACTTGGACATGACCTCATTTTCATGTCTCCATTTTCCATATCAGCCATATGTAGTCATAACCTTCTGGGAAATACTGTGCCACAAAATATAACATAAAAACAAGTCTTGATCATTTGAAGCACCATTTTCATTGTGATTTTACTGACATACCTCCTCATTAGATATTCATTTTTAATCATTCCAACACATCTGAATTAGTGTGATGTGGTTTCCTTTTTACCCATTTAATATCTCAAGTCAGAAGTTTACAGAATTGCATCAGGGCAATTATAGGAAGAGAGGCCATTTTTTTTTTAAAGCTTTTGTGTTTTTTTAAGATTGTATTTATTTATTTGGCAGAGAGATAGATCACAGGTAGGCAGAGAGGCAGGCAGAGGGAGAGGGGGAAGCAGGCTCCCCGTCGGGCAGAGAGCCCGATGCGGACCTCAATACCAGGACCCTGAGATCATGACCTGAGCCGAAGGCAGAGGCTTTAACCCACTGAGCCACCCAAGAACCCCAAAGAGAGGCCAGTTTTAAAGAAGCATATAATTTTATTGTGGATTCACACTGTTTATGAATTCAGTTTATAGGCCTCACCTCAACTCTAGATGCACTTTTCATCATCAGAAGGAGAGAAGAAAGATATTTCACAAATGAAAGCATAACCTCTTTCCCACTTGGAAACAAATCACCAAACCATAACAAACGCAAAGGCATTTATTTGCACTTAGATGGTTTACCTGGGGGGGGTTGGGGGGACAGGAACAAGGTCTTCATTTATCTGCTATTTCAACTCACTGAGGTCTAGCCAACAACGTATTTCCTCAGGAAAGGAAAGGAGACAGAGGGGCTGGAGAGTGATATTATTAACTGTACTTTCTGAGAACAGGAGTTCAAGGGACACAGCAGGAATCTTGGAAAATCTCCACTTTCTTCCTCTCCTCTCAAGTCCCTCAGAATTACCCAATCCATAGTTTCAATAACTGAGGCCCACCATGTTCCTGCTGTCAGATACCCAAAGTTCCAAGCCAAGTCCTTAAGCCTTAGTCTACTTCTCTTTTGATTCTAGAAATCTTAAGGGTGAATTAATTTATCAAAGAAAGAAAAGTAAATCGTATCATAAACATATGAACCAAGTCCCCTATTTTGTAGTACTGCTGCTTGTAGGGATACTCACAGCTATTTGTTAGACACTATGGCTAAAAGTGTAATTTAAACCCTATTAGAGATGGTATGTTACATGTTTTTAATGAAATAAAGTAGAATAGTATTAAATAGAAAACATCAAAGAGTATTACACTAATGAATTTCTGCTTCAGAAATTATGTATGTGGAAGTATATGTGTACTGGGTCAAATACAAAGTTACTACTAGCAAACACTCATATAATGCTTACCAGGCATTGCCAGGCCCTGAGCCAGGGCCATTCACATGCATTGACTCATTTAATCTCCAAGATCATCCGATCATTTAATCTTCAAGATCATCACACATAATGATGACATGGGACTATTTCTTACCCCAGTTTTATAGTTGAATAACTAAGGCTCAGGGAATTTAAGTAACACACCCACGATGGTCCAGCTAACAAGCAGCAGAGACAGGATTCAGACCTGGGTGATCTGGTCCTAGAGTCTATGGTCTTTACACCAGGCTGCCTCTTCGAAATACATTTCTTGCTATAAGTTTTAGTTGGTTTTTTTTAAGTTTTATAAATACCAACTTAAGGAGGTTATATATGGTATCTATTCCAAGGTCAGTTTCAAAATCAAATATTCCATGCAATTGCCCTGATACCATCAAGCCATATGATCTAACGTTTTGCTCCAGAAATATGGTCCCTGTGTCATATATTACAGTATCACTAATGACGCCACCCTCACCACCAGTCATAAACAAGAGATCTTCTGCCTTGGTCACCCAGTTCATGGGACAGCACTGGTTCTTATGTTCAATGGTTCCAAACAACGTGATGCCAGTTAATTAAAAAAAAAAAAAAAAAACAGCTGTTTATATTCTGGAAAAACTATTATACCATAAAGAAACCTAAAGCTTTTGAGAAAATACTTAGTATTGGGTGAGTAGGCGGCAGGGGGTGGGAGGAACTATAGAATCAAATCATAATATAACCACTACACGATTTATTTTCCTTATACTAGCTTACAAAGAACTGGGCTAACTACAAGGACATCACACAATCCAAGGAAAACATCCTTAAGCTTCCAGTCACAAAATCTGACCTCTGTTCTGCCAAAATTATGTAATTTAGACAAATCACTTACTCACAATAGCTTATATTAGTAGAATTTTATGCTCTCCAGAGTAGGCTACCAACAAGTCTCTGAGGAAGGTAGAAATAGCTATGGGAGAAGGGGTGCTTCCATTTCCCTTCCTTGTGCTTCTACCCTCGGCCTACCTTCCTTCCTTCCCTCCCCTCCACGGAGGTCAGAGCTCAGAGCAGTCACTGAGCATGTTTCACTAGTAGGCAGTGGAAGGTCAGGACCACATGACCTTTCACTTCCCATGAAAGTCACATGGGGAGCCGAGCTAAGGCATCCTCTTGTTGTTCTCTGGGAAAGGGCTATGAGAGCTCCCCCACATCCCCTCCCACCCCAATCCTATGGGTTCCCTCCTATCACTTCTGTGTACCATCCCCCCGCTTCTGTGGGCTTCTTTGCTTCTAATGGCAGAATCAACCACCTTCTTCAGAGGACTAAATAGGATCCACTTCACCTGAATGTACTTAGAGCCATGGGTGCTCAAGAGTTCGTGTACCACCCCCACACCACTCTGGGCCAGCTCCTACCCAGTGACGGGATGTGCAGGAGTGTGAAACGCAGCTCCCTCACCTCACATGAAACAAATTCTGAAGTGCCAGTTATACTCAGAGCCCCCACAACATCTGGCCTCTGGCACTTCTCCTGGAATGGAACCCATGCTTGGCTTCACCTTCACCTTACCTGTTCTCTCTGCCCACTCCCTTGCAGTACCTCGGCCCAACGCTCCTTCCCAAGGCCTTCCAGAAGCAATCTTTTGACCTATATCCTAGCCTCAGGGTCTGCTTCTGGGACCATGACCTAAGCTCTTTCCATCTTGCTGGTCTAGGCCTATCTGGAGAGATTTTCTGGTTTGGGCTCCCTCTTGACCAGCAAGTACATAAGTTAGGTCAGGGGGCCTGTTCCTCAGAGGTGATGGCCATCTTAAATTAAAGGAGGAAGTAGAAGCCTCATGTAAGTCTTCAGGCCATAGAGGGATCCTCCAACTCAGCTTCTATCAGAACCATGCTGGTCAGCTATTAACACAGCACGGCTTTGAGATCCATTTAGCTAGTGTTCTTAAACAACAACCTCAGCTAGAAAACTGAGGGGAGAAGTGGCAAGTGACTTAGCTATTCCCGGTTCCTTGGCCCTAAAATTGTTATAACAGCAACAGCAACCTCACCTCCAGCTTCCTATGATGTGAGCAGCCTTTCAGATAGTAAAATTCATCCCATATAGCCTAAAAGCTGGAAGAGACCTTTAAGATCTATCTCTTAGTATAGAGATAAAGGAACTTAAGGTAAGACCAGGTGTTTTCCCAGGGTCACATCACTGGCAGCAAAGCTTTTCAATGAATCTGGGTCTCTAGACTCCAAGAAGGGCAGTGAGTGCTGGCCACCCAACGAGGCTACAGAACCAGGGAAAGGAGGGTAAGTGAGTTGACTTCTGTCCTCCCAAATCCTGCCTCCTGTAAGCATCTCTGGGTATTTGTTTTTTTGTTGTTTTTTTGTAAAGATTTATTTATTTATTTGACAGAGAGAAACACAGCTGAGAGAGGGAACACAAGCAGGGGGAGTGAGAGAGGGAGAAGCAGGCTTCCCGCCGAGCAGGGAGCCCGATGTGGGACTTGATCCTGGGTCTCCAGGATCATGACCTGAGCCGAAGGCAGTCGCTTAACCAACTGAGCCACCCAGGCGCCCCATCTCTGGGTATTTGTAAACACATTCATGACAATCAACTGATTTGAACTGCTTGATCTTTCACCCATTAAGATAAACAGCATAAAAACATAGATTGACATAGATTAACTCCCATGCTCTGTTTGAAAGAAAGCATGATCAATACCGTCAGTTCATTAAAGAGGTTCTTAGTCACATCACACTACATATACCCAGATCTAGCACAGGGTCTGCCCTGTAGTAAGTGCTCAGATCACTTTTTTAGGAAATTCACTGGACAAAAATTCATACTGAACATTCAACTATGATTGCAATAATCCTCAAATTTATTCATGGGGAAACGTGTAACAGAGTTATGGCAAAATAACATGGAATGTTGATATGATTAATTCCACCACACAAATTATAAACAATTTTACTAGCAGTGAAATATAGCTATAAATATATTTTATATTTCTATATTCAAGATATAATAACACACTTAAATTTTAAGGAATTACTTTTTGGGTATGTGCTTTCTACTCTACTTATTCATAGTTTACTCTCCAGCCAGCCCTCACTGCCAGTGAAGCAACATAATCAAATGCAAGTTTGTTTGTTTGTTTTAAAGATTTTATTTATTTATTTGACAGAAACACAGCCAGAGAGGGAACACAAGCAGGGGGAGGGAGAGAGGGAGAAGCAGGCTTCCCGCCGAGCAGGGAGCCCAATGCGGGGCTCGATCCCAGGACTCCGGGGATCATGACCTGAGCCAAAAGCAGAGGCTTTAACCCACTGAGCCACCCAGGCACCCCTCAAAGGCAAGTTTTTTAATTGAAAAGATACTCTGTTCATTAACTTATTTTTCCTTAAAAAGTAGAAAAACAATCACTGTTATTTGACTTGCCCATGAACCAACGATCCAGTTTATGAAACAGCTCTTACTTTGAGAACATGATTTTGGAAACACTACACTAATGCAGTTTGTAAACAAATGAACTCTAGCATGGGTTAGTATTAGGTGATCTTAAAATAGGCAGGGCCTGGCCTATACATACTTAACCACTATTGATTCAAAGCAGGCAAAACTTATAGTCATAAACACACAGAAAGGTTGAAATAAGAGTTTAGGAATAAATCTAAAGACGTAAGCAAAACACTAAAGACCTAAGCAATGTTTACAAATTGGGAAATTGAAGATTAAATTTAGGTCTTCCCTACAGACAATAAATTTGTCAGAGTTCTAAAAAGGAACCTATGCAGTATAATTGTGAATAAGGTGAGTGATTACTCTTTAAATGTCTTCCAATTTTAGATGTTAAAATTCTATAAAAATATGTCAGAAGGGGAGCAAAGTGTCTAATGGCATAAGTGAAGGATGGAGAGGGAAGAAACTGGTACCTAGAGCTTTCCCTTTATGGAAATGGTACCTAAGATCAGACCTGGGAAGTTGGGAAGGGAAGAAGGAATCCAAACTATGATGTAACTGAAGGCAACCCAGCTCTGACGGTGAGGTGCGTGGGGCACTGACAGCCAAACCCATTGAGTTCAATAGGCAATGACTCTCCCCTGCATGTCAAGTTTCATGCTATGTGCTGAGGTTGAAAAGATAAATATAACACCACTCCTGCCCTGACATGAAAACAAACTGAATAATCACTAAGAAGACACATAGAGAAGAGAAGGAATAATGAAAGAGTATCTGAGGGCCCTTTGGGAATTCAGATGGAAATCTTTGATGTTTGTCCTCATGCTGGGTAGGAGAGGAAGATGATTTCCTTGGGCTTCACTGAAAGACTAGGCCTCATTTGCACTAGCTGACAGAGCCACTGCTTTCCATCAGTTGCTATCCTGAGTCTTTAACTAGCAGCCATTCCCTGTAGTAACATGAGGAGAAAGACCACGGACAAAATCACACGATATAAGAAGTTATTATAAATTTATTGCAAGCATTATTATCCCTACTGACAAAGGATAAAATTGGGGCTTAAGAAAAGTTAATACCTTGAGTACTTTTCAAAGCTGTCAAATGAAAGAATTAGAATTCAAATAATTGCCCATTTAATATCAAAATCTAATGTCTATCATCTCTACCTGTACTCCCCACTGTCTCCTTATGTAATAGTGTGTCTGACCATATAATACTTCTGCCCATGAGCCCCCTGGAGGACAACAAGGAGACTATGTTGATTTATGGTCAACATGTAAGAATGAGACAAGAGGCCATGAAATCCCAAACATGAGTTAAGTACTCTGGCCAGAGGACTGAGATCCCCAAACACTATCATCCCAGAGGCCCCTAAATAAATGAATATCAAGGCCAAAGCCACCCCACATTGGGGTATATTTCAGGAGGCTTCAGCTTCTGGACTTGAAAAGTCCAGAGAGCAACGGGTGAAATGGTCTGTGGGCTGTAACCATGCTTTAGAATTAAGGCCGGCATCTGTGAAGGGGTTCCATATGTTCCAGTGTTTCACCTCATTTTATGAAATTAGTCTTTCCAATTTTACTCACAAATTTCTCTCTGCTAGGATATACCCCAATGTCCATGAGGCTGTGTGGAGGAAGAATCGGAGATAGCTACTTCACTCTATAATGCCCCTTCTCTCATTGCACACCTACACTGTGGTAGGCACTCTTCCAGGCACAAGGACTAGGTTAGAAATAAAAAAGGAAAAATTGCTGGTATCATGAAACTTCCTTCCTATTCAACAAGGATTAGGATGATGAATGAGCACATAAAACAATGAGAAAGATCATTTTAGATGATAATAAACACCATAATGAAAAACTTAAAAGGCAGGAGGAACACAGGAGAGGGAGTATCAGTTAAGACAGGATGATCTGAGAAACCCTGGGGAGAGAACATTTCATTAGAGGCACAAACCATCATTTTCTTTTGAGATGGAAGACTGGTTAGTAAGCCAAACTTATGGTGTCTCTGAAGGATTCTTTTGCCAAAGAATCCTAATCCTTATATATGTACTCTTTTGGCCATCCTGCTTTACCAATTTAGCACACAAGCCCAGACATGTGCAGATCTCCCTTAGACAAAAGTTGGCATCTCCGTCCTATCAGCGACAGCATCAATATGTTCCTTCCCCTATTACTGCAGGACTACACATCTATTTACCCACTACAACTAAAAAAAGAAACAGAGGCCAGGAAAGAACAGGTGGGTGGGCTTCCAAAACCAAACTAAACAAAAGCAGATTTAATCAAGTTTCTCAAGAGCAACAAAAAGATACCTTCTTTTTCTCTTCCCTTCCTTTTCCTTTTCCTTTTTCTTTTCTTTTCTTTTTTTTTTTTTATTTGCCTAACAACCAAGATCTATGCTAGCAGGTGATAAGACTCTTTAAAAGTAGATCCAGTGAGAAAATTAACTTTTACTATCTGAAATCTGATTTTTTTAAGACATCTAAAGGCAATATAAAAGAAAAGCATAAAGGAGAAATAAAAATGGCAAGCTGCCCCTGAAGTCATGACCACCTGTCTCTCTCCCGCACTCCCAGGTTTTGGAGCTTCAACCGTCCCTTCCCCAGCTAAAGAAAGGCTAGGGAGAGACTAGCTGGGATTCCTATCTATGATAAAGGAATAGGGTATTTGATACATAAGAAGAGGGAAGACTAGGAGAGATGGAAACTTCTGGAAGAAAGGAGGAAAGAGAGGGGTCTGGCCAGAAAGCTCTACCAGCCAAGGGAACACCTACATGGGAGCATCCATGGGATGGTTGATTCCATGGGAGGTCGGCTCAGGGAGGCCCTTGCTGGTGTACAGAGCACAAAGATGAGTCATCCATACCCGGGCTGCCGCCCCTCACACTGCCCCCTCACCCCCACTACGGCTTCACATATTGTATATTCTATCATCATGGACTTAAGAGTAAGGAACTGAAAGAAATTTCTTTGGGGTTCATGTGCTTGTGTTAACTCACCAGAGAGGGAAGTAGACCACTCCCAATTATACCCCATAGTCCCCAATCACCATTGGTACCTCAGATATTTTCAGTGGCAGACAGAACCCTTTGTAGCCATCACTGACCAGGGTCAAGTTGGTTTCCATAACCTTCCTCTTTCACCTCAGAAAAGACCCACAGATTATTACCTCTCTCTCCCCATTCAACTCCACCCCTTGCCTTGCCCTGTCCCAGCCCAAAATAAACTAGTGACAGGTAACATCATTTTCAACATCATAATCCTAAACATCATAATACTTTTTTCCCATTCTCTTCCCATTTTATAGATTCAGTGTAATTATAGGATTTTCATTTTGTTTTATTTCATTTTCCTGGGAATCGGTCCACATTTTATTTTGTAGTCCATTCATCTAAGTCCCTACATTTCCAAGGTAACCAGATCACATTCCACTTAGCATGCCTGGTAACAAAATTAAACAACTACTCTGGCTTTAAAAGCAAGGTAGAATGATACACAGTAACTCTGCTTTCCCTTTGTTGTCCGGTTTTTTTGTTTGTTTGTTTGTTTGTTTGTTTTAGGTTTTTTGTTGTTTGTTTTTTAAGATTTTAAGTAATCTCTAAATCCAACGTGGGGTTTGAACTTGCAATCCTGAGACCAAGAGTCACATGCTCTACCAAGTGGGCCAGCCTGGTGCCCCTCCTCTTTCCCTTTACTACTGCAGAAGACAATACAGCACAAAATAGAATCAACGCCTTTTACAATGCAGTGTGTGAGGCGCATTATTTTTGTTAAAATCACACTTGGGACATAGGAAGAATAAGAAGAGTTTCAAAACTTAAGATATCTAAAATGTCCCAATGCCCTCTTTCTCTTCTAACTGACCGCCAATTGGCACATTCAACTAATTTTATGCCTTGGAAAAAAGAACAGAAAAGTGAGGGATCATTTTAATTCTGAAACTCATGGCTTCTTAGTCTGTAAAAACTACTTAAATAACCTAAAGTCATAAAAAGAGTTCATACTAATAAGGGATGAGAATATAGGAAGCACCTAGAGAAAATTCCTTTATTCAACGAGGGGAAATTTAAGCTGCAGGCAATTCACAGTTCACGGTGCTGGCACAGAGCTGAGCTGAAACACAAACTTCGAACCTCTAAAATTCAAATCCTGTCCGTCTTCCCACCACCCCACAAGGGCAGACCTGACTCCCAGGCAGGAGCTCTGAGCAGGTGCTGAAGAAATGGTGGCTCCGCTTACAGCACCGTGTTCGCCAGACAGCTGAGCAAAAATACTCAGCTCTCCAACATCTTCCCCTCCACCAGCCCTCAGATCTTAAATATGGTTAAAAGCCAGTTCTCCCCCAAAATTAAATCATAAAATCCAGAGATTAAAAGAGGAGCAAGTTCCCCACCTACACCCACACCAATCTCCCTGCCAACCTAAATTTTGTTCTTTCTTCAACATCCCTCTCTCATCATCCCTGATTTTTATCACTTCAACCTTAATATGATTTCTAATCGTACCTGGATAAGATATTCCAATTCTGTCTGGAATCTAGTTCTCACCTGGAAAAAAGTAAAAGCATGTGGCCAAGCCTCCTAGAAATGCCACCATCACCCCACCCCAAAAGATGCCAGGTCCCCAGCCTTGGGTTTCCATAGCCTCTGAGGACCTGCATGGCACCAGGGGGCACACAGATAGAGGCAGCAAGAGTGAGCACCTCAAAGTCTGGCAGTAAGGTCATCCCTGGGCTTTGGGACGGTTACCACAACCTTTCCCACCTGAGTCTCAGTGGACGCCCTCGGGATACCCAAGCTGCCTTTACTACTCTGAGACCCCAAAATGCAAAAATGAATGACCCAATTCAAACTGACAGCATGAACCTTAGACACACGCAGACTGGCCTGACCTGAAAGTTCTTTGTTCACTTTGAGACTTGCTGTATATACTTCTTTAAGGCCACTGAACTGGCCTCTGGATCTGTAGATTTAACTTCACTTTTAGAGAGAGATTTTCCCCCTCCCTCCCAAAACAGCAGGGACCTTCTGAACAAAAGTACCCATGTCCTGATTAGTTCTATAAAACCAGATGTACACAGTTAAAAGACAGTCTATCAGCCACGTGGAGACCTTCTCGGGAAACCTGCCAGTGTAATGGTTCCTTCTGACTGACGATAATTCAAATGTCCCCTCACTCCAGGCCTGCAAAGTTTAAAAGGCAAGACATCACACGTACGGACAAGACTGGGCAATGCTGCTCAACTGTCTCCAACATGAGGTCTGGCTCAGGCCTGCTCACCCATTGTCTGAGCAGGACAGGACCCAAACACTGCCTGAGAGGCCGGGACAGGACTGAAAAGCACGCACACCACTGTGCCCCAGGGGCTGCTGGCGAACCTGCTCCCTCACTCACCCCTGTGGCCCAGGTGTAGCTGTCAGGCTGCATTGGTGCCCTGGAGGGGAGCTGACATCGAGAGGATTTTTGGCAGTGCTCCCGTCTCAAGCAGGGGCTCCACCTTCATTCCTGCCAGGTGCCAGCTCCCTTTTCCTCCACCAACAGGGTGATGCTGTTCTCTGCCTTCTTCTCTGTCTCCCACCCTATCACCACAGGTGTAGCAGGACTGAAAGTGTGTTTCCAGTCTTTCCTTTAGGATAATGACCCAAAATTGGAGTTGCTAAGCTCCGAGATAGGTATATTTTAAAGACTTTGGGTACCTACGGCCAAGTTGCCCTTGGTATAAATGCACATTTGCCTTCTTGCCTCTCCTGCCCCTGGAGAACGCCTTCCCATTCAATAGTAACACTACCAAGCACGTAGCTCAGACAGAGCCAATCCAGCTCCCTGGCCCCAGAGCTCAGATGGTGATCTGGTCTGGCCAGTAAGAGGACTCCATTCCCAGACCCAGTAAGTGGTTCGGGGATGGACACACAACCCAAGCCAGGCTAACTGGAGATTCCTCAGCACATGTGCTGGAGATACTTTAAAAGATGCTCACTCACTCACAAATCTATAGACAGAAAGTAGACTAGCACAGCAGCTGCCTAGGACTGAGGTGTTGGCATAGGAAGGGGGGTGGAATGAAGAATACTAATTGGTTTGAGGTTTCTTCTGCAGTGATATAAATGCTCTAAACTTGATTGTGGTGATGGTTGCACAACTCTGTGAATATATTAAAAATCATTTAGTTGTATGCTTGAAATGGGTGAATTGGGATGGTATATGAATATCTCCATAGAGCTGTTATTTTAAAAAAAGAGATGCTGACTCTCACTCTCTCCCTTTCCCTAGAACAGCAAGTAGTAAGACATTGTAAATTTGGGTCTGCAGCAGCTATCTCTTCACCATGTAGAAAAAGTCTGCCTGAGAATATATCCATGCAGACACAAGCAAATGAAAGAAACAGACTCAAGATAGAGACACAAAATGAATCATCTGAACTACTGGATCCAACTTTGCATAAAGCCATTCCCATTCCTTGAACTTCTCAATGCACAAGCCAAACAAATTCCCCCTTTTGTATAAACTAGTTTAAACTCAGTTTCTGTAACAACCAACAAGTCTTGCTGCAACTTTCCCAGAAGGATGTCCAAATGCATTCTTCACCACCTACGAATAAGTGTCCAGCCCCCTGGACCTCCTATACAGAGAATTATCTTTAATAACAGCTTTGTTCATACATAGGCAAAAAAAATTACAAATCTCAGATTTCAAGCAAGGTCGAACAATAGTATCAACCCTTCTTTTTTCCTTCATTAAATTGTCTATTTTTGCATGAACTATGTGTAGGATAATGTTAGCAAATCTTTTGTCTATGAATATTCTTCCTACTTACCACTTTGATTTTTATGATACTTTTTATATGCAGAAGTACTTTATGCATGAAACCTAACAAATGTTTCTTTGTAATGCTATTGTTTTTATTTTTAGAAAGTCTTTCCCCATCCTAAGATCAAACAAATATTCTGTTTCATTTTTTGATTAAACACCTTGATCCATGTGGTATTTTAGATTATAAGAGCTTAAAATTCATTTTTACTCAAAATAGTTGTCTAATTGTCCCAGTATTCATTAAGTAATTCTCTTTTTTCCAACTTATATATGATGGCTCTTTATATCAGATATTAAATTCATTAACATCGTAGAGTTTCCTTCTTGACTCTATGTGGTTATGCTGAACTGAGCACCAATCTTGAGCAATTATTCTGCTACTTTACCTACTATAACCTCATATTATAGTTTTGGGTATTTCATTGTTGTGGTAAAATATGTATAACATCATGATATTTACCATTTTAACAATTTTTAATTGTATAGTTCATTAAGTACATTCATAATACGGTACAACCATCATCACCACCCATCTTCATCCTCCCAAACTGAAATCTGTACTCATTAAACACTAACCCCCCACTCCATCTCCTTCCAGCCCCTGGCAACCACTATTCTATTTTCTGCCTCTATGAATTTGACTATTCTAGATACCTCATATAAGCAGAATCATACAAAACTTGTCCCTTTATGTCTGGCTTATTTTACTTAACATAATGTTTTCAAGATTCATCCAGGTTATGTCATGTATCAGAATTTCATTCCTTTTTAAGGCTGAATAATATTCTATTGGATGTATCAATAAATATATGGTTTTTATTGCTTACATTGATTTTGTGATCAAACAAAATCACACTTTGTTTATCCATTCATCTATCAATGGACATTTGGGTTATTTCCATTTTTTGGCTATTGCTTGAACAATGGTGTACAAATATCTCTTTGAATCCTTATTTTCACTTATTTTGTGGATATATCCAGAAGTAGAATAATTGCTGGATCAATGATAATTCTATGTTTAATTTTTAGGAACTGTCAGACTCTTTTCCACAGCAGCTGTACCATTTGACATTTCCACTAGCAAAGCACAATGGTTCTAATTCCTTCACATCCCCACCAACACTTGTTTTTCTTTTTTGATAATAGCTATCCTAATGGGTATGAAGTGGTGTAATACATTTTAATACATGATAGTACAAGTGTTCTCTCATTATGATTCCTTGTCAAAAAAATTCTGGCCATTCTCTATTTTCTTTCCCAGAACAATCATTTTTAAGTCCCTCAAAGATCTTATATGAAAAATAATTAGAATTCTATTAAATATATTTTGAAAAATTCACCAGATTCATATCTTTAAGACATTGAGCCCCACCACCCTCTCCAAGAAATAAAAATCTTCTTTTATTTCCCTTAGGAAAGTTTTAGCTTTCTTCATGTTAGATCTAAGCATTTCTTGTTAAGATTATCACTAGGTACTTCATATTTTTATGCTATTATGAATGGAATAATCAGGCTCCTTTTAGAAAACAATTTTTAAAAGAAGCTCCATAATCAACAATAACACTCATTTATGAAACACCTGCTATTTTAAGATCAGTAATAAAGGTCAACAGTGCCTGTCTTCTCCATGGAAATTTACCATAACAGCAACAACAACAAAGAAAGCATTGGTTAAAACTTCATTAGATTGCCTCTTTCAAAGGCCTGAGCATGACTCCAAAGGAAGCAAGTAAATCTCTCCTAAGGAGGCAAGTAAAATCGTGAGTAATTTAATGTTTAATCAATGTGTGGGGGCGCCTGGGTGGCTCAGTTGGTTAAGCAACTGCCTTTGGCTCAGGTCATGCTCCCAGAGACCCATGATCAAGTCCCACACTAGGCTCCCAGCTCCGCAAGGAGTCTGCTTCTCCCTCTGACCTTCTCTCCTCTCATGCTCTTTCTCACTCTCTCTCTCAAATAAATAAATAAAATCTTTAAAAAAAAAAACCTCTATATTAATCAATGTATGTTACAGCTGTCATTAATTTTAGGCACAAGTTTTCTTGTGTCCTACGTGTACCTTACATTGCACTGGCCTTTCCTTGTGAATTTATACACATTTTATTACTTCATTAATTACCATTTACACTATCACTGAAGTTTACAGCTGTATTTCTCCTCTACAATATATTTATATATCTATGATTTATTTACCATCGACTCGTCAGTCAGGAAAAACAATCATTACTTTTGCTATAGCTCCTAGGAGGAAATATGATTCACTTTGTAACCATTTACTTTAAGACACTCCACTCTACTACACAGTTTCCTGGCTCATTGCATAGGAAAGCTTTTACTGAGAAAATTCCTCCCTTGTTGGGGGGAAAAAACGTCAGCTCTATTCTAGGTGCTAAGTGCAGAGTGGCTGTATAATAATACACATCAAAAATACATGGTTTATTTATGAAAACTATATGCCAACAAATTGGACAACCTGGAAGAAATGGAGAACCTCCTAGAAACTAATATAAACTATCAAAACTGAAACAGGAAGAAAGAGAAAACTTGAATAGACCGATAACCAGCAAAGAAATTGAATCAGTAACAAAAAAAAAAAAATCTTCCAACAAACAAAAGAAATAAAAATACATGGCTTATGAAATTGAATATATACATTGTGTAGTCCTCTGGAAATGAATGAAAGTTTTCCTGTCCTCTTCCAAAAATGGACATTCTTAGATCTTTTTTAAGATTCATACTTTTGGCCCAGAAAAAGCAACGAAGGATATTTTTATACTAGAGGAAACAAAAAAAACGAAACAGAAACCTATCCAGGTGAACAGTGGGCCTCAACGAAGTCATTATAACCCCCCTGGCTAATGCCACCTATTTTAATAAACTTGTTCTCCTCCCCCACCTGTAACTCCACTCTCTTTCCAACCCCTCATTTATGCACACAAATAGGTCAAGTAGCAATAATATAAACTACTCAACGCCAGATCCAAAAATGACCTAACTACTGTAGGCCATTCATAGCATTTTTTTTCCATGCTGCTACTGGGTCTCTTCTGATTATTAAAGTCTCTATCTTCACAAGAAGGCTGATTACATTTGGGATATACATTCCAATTTTGGACCTTAGAAGACGAGATATATTTTGTTTTTCAGCTGTAATAGAACCGTTATTTATTGCTCAGAGGGAACAGATAGTATCACTTATTACTGATTAGGAAAAGGAAAAAAAGACTCAAGTCACCCATTTACTTGCTTTTAGTGCTCAACCCTTTATAGAAATAGCTACCAAATTTTATCTATTTTTTGGCTATGGGGTTGGAAGGGCAATTTCAAACTAATGACTACTGAGTGGAATAAACGAGGGAGGAAAGCCATATGAAAGATTCAAACCCACCTCTTCAATTTCCAACACTTCCAGTTAACAGAAAAATCTTGTGTCTCCACAAAATTGTTTCCATGCTCTGTTCTCACAACCCATTCCAATCAGAGAGTATTTTCATGAAATAGTCTTGGTACTGTATAATTTGACTTGCCTAAAAGCATAAACTAAATACTAAAAGGAATCTTAACTTGAAATATAAAAGAGAATGGCTATTGTATAAAAACAAGCAAACACCATAAATAAAGCTTAAGTCTTAGGATCACCCAGGGGCTGTAACCTTTTTTTTTTTTTTTAAGAAAAAGAGAGGGGGGAGGGGCACAGGGAGGACAGGAGAAATTCAGCACAGAGCCAACACAAGGCTCCATCTCACCCTGAGATCATCACTTTAGCCAAAATCAAGAGTCAGGTGCTTAACCAACTGAGCCACCCAGGGGCCCAAGTTATAACCATGTTTAAGGCAACATCTATTTTAGTAAAAGTTTTATACAACAAAGACCTCTGTCTAAGTAACTTGCACCATCTTTGTATCTGTCAGTATAGGCTAAATTCTGCTATGGTAACAAATCATTGCAAAATCTCAATGGCTGACAAGAATAATGTTAATTTCTTGTCTATATTATATGACCATCATGGGTCAGGTGCACTTCTGCTCTACCTTGCCTTCATTCTGGGATCTGGGTTGATGGAGTAACCTTCATCTAAAATATTGCTTGTCTTGGGGAAGAGGTTATCACAAAGAGAGAAGAAAGTATCATGAAGCAGAAACTGACTTCAAAGTTTCTGCCCCGAAGTGACATATGTCACTTTGGCTCACATTTCATTGGCCAAAGCAGGTCACAAAAGTCCCCTGAGTTAAAGAGGGCAAGGATATGTTATTGTCCCCCCACAGCCTCTTAGCTGGCTTCCTTACCTCTAATTACTTCCTATCAAGGCCATCCCCTCCACATTGCTCCCTGCAGTACCTCTCCAAATCTGACCATGTTCCTCCACCACCCAGAAATTTCTACAACTGGATTTTCCCCTCTTTGTACGTGTGTCACTACTGGAGTGTGCGCTGATGGGCCAGGGGAGTTCCAGAATAAATATGGTGACTTTTCCAGCATGCTGATTTTACTTGAAGATTTAGAAATATATATACTTTTTTAAAATAAAATAAACCTGAATCTCTTTTAGCAAGAATCTCTAAAGAAAGTTGGTGTTTGAACTGGGTCTCAGGGGGCTATCCACATCTCCCAGTGCCATGTCATGGGCTCATCTAATTTCAAGGGTGTTTTAATGAAAGAGGCTGTGAAACACAGGGCCTTCATTATCTGACACTTCCTACCTCTCTAGAGCACTACTGTCCATTATGATAAACAAAAACCACATGTGGCTACTGAACACTTGAACTGTGGCTAATGTGACTGAGGAACGAATGTTTAATTGTATTTATTTTCATTAAATTTAAATACCCACATGTGGCTAATGGCTATTGTATTACCATGGAGAGAAAACATTTCCATCTTTCGTAGGCAGAATAATGGCCCTGCAAAGATGCCCATTTCCTAATCCCCAAACCACATGAATATGTTATGTTATGTAGCAAAAGGGAACTAAGGAAAGAGATAGAAATGAGTATGCTGATCAGCTGACCTTAAAATAAAGATATTATCCCAGATTATCCTTTACGGGTGCAGTGTAATCACAAAGGTCCTTAGACAGAAGAGTCCGTATCAGCATGATGTGACGTGAGAAAAATTCAAGTAGTTACTGTTTTGAAGATGGAGGAAAAGACCACAAGCCAAGGAAAGCAGGCAGCCTTTTGAAACTGGAAAAGGCAAGAACATCAATTTTCCTCTAGAGCTTCCAAAAGGAAGAGCTCCCTGCCGGCTCATTTTTTTCTCGCCCAGACAGTTCCACTTTAGATTTCTGAGCACCAGAACTGTAAAATAATAAGTCTGTATTGTTTTAAGACATTAAGTTTGTGTTAATTTGCTACAGCAGCAGTAGAAAATGGGTACATTGTTGCAGGAACATCTTTTAGCGCCATTCTGGAATCATCTCTCACTACCCTCGATAGAGTTCATTACACTGCAGCAACTCTAAATTATCTGTTGTTCTCCATACCTAGCACACAGTCTATGATGTTCCCTCTGCCTAGAACCCCTTTCTTCTAATCCCTCTCCATGGATAATTTCTATTCATGTTTTAAGACTTAATTCGGGTACCAGCTTTTGTAAGGAAATCTTTCTTTTTTTTCTTTTCTTTTTTTTTTAATTTTATTTATTTGACAGAGAGAAACAGAGCCAGAGAGGGAACACAAGCAGGGGGAGTAAGAGAGGGAGAAGCAGGCTTCCCGCCAAGCAGGGAGCCTGATGTGGGACTCGATCCTGGGTCTCTAGGATCATGACCTGAGCCGAAGGCAGTCGCTTAACCAACTGAGCCACCATGTATCCTATGGGTCTAGCAAAAAAATTCAGACTGTTCTTTCCATGGTCTGCCCTCTAGTCCCCTGTGGTCATGCATATTTGTGCATACAGGTAAATGACCAGTGAGACGCCCCTGCCCAGTCCTCAGGACTTCTCTTCCATGCCATGCTTGGGGTCCAGACTGGGTGGACACCCCAATACCAGAGCCAGGGTCCCAGTATCTCTGTGGATTCGTCCTTCAGCCCACCTCTGTCACAGGCTGCCCTACCCAGGGAGCTGCCTCTAAGCTCTGACCTCTGCCACTCCAGGACCCACGAACCTCTTCCTGTTCCCAACTTCCTCTAAGACTTCTATATCCCACCATTCCTTCTCCAGGACTCCTAATTTAGAGTTTTATGAAAAAGCAGTAAGGATGAGGAGTGACTTAAAAACCTTCCTTAAAAAAAGGGGGGGGAGACAAAGAGGGTGTAGGCTCCTGTTTGAAATTCAGAAAGCAGGAGGGAGAAACAGAAAGAAAACATTTAGATCTCAATAAATACCTTGCCATATCTCCATTATAAATAACATTTAAAACATTAACTTGAAAATACATCCCAGCAAGAATCATACAGCCCAAGTCAGCGCTAATATATCAACAGTCCCACATGAGAATTCACATTGTGTTATTTCGTTGTAACACCTGCTTCTGGAGGCAAGCACTGTTAGCCCCATTCCATAAATGAGAAAACAGACTTGCTGAGAGTTTGGGTAAATTTGCCCAAAGTCACGTGGTTATAAAGTGACAGTGCAGGGCTTCAAACCCAAACAAGAAGCCTTGTACTACCCCTGCCCTGCGTCTCCAGCCTGCAGAGTTGTGCTAGATCAACTGGACCAAGCTTGTAGACTACCCTCCTCCCCCATCTACAGGCCCCCAGGGACTCCTGCTGCCATTGTTCTCTGGGTCCAAGTGCAGAACCAACACCCTCTCTTGGTTTTCCTTTAGTACAGCTCAGAGATGCCATTGGATTCAAGCTGCATTTACTTTAAAAAGCCTAAAGTTGGGGAAAGGAGTAAAGAAAACATCAACAGGATCAGGAGGAGACATAAAGGAATGTGACCCCAAGAATCTCAGTAAAAGTATGAAAATGCTTTGCTGAGCCCTGGTCTTTCCTCCAGAAACTGCTCTTGAACCCCAGAGCACTTGGTGCAATGTGCACCCATAGTGGTTCTTCTCCGTGGACTTCCCTGCCTCTGGATCAAAACAACAGTTTATTTTTACTTCTCAAAATGTGAAGGCTATGGAAGTACTCCAGCCAAGTCTGCCTTCCAAATTACAATTACAGGAGCAAACCCAGTTCCCAGTTTCACCCTCTGGATTCAGGGGCACCCCAAGGAGGAAGTCTTCTCCTGCTGGCCAGCTATCACATCCACCCTGGTGAGTCACCCTGCAGGTTCTTACCCTCTCCTTCCCCACATGGCCCACCCTTCAGGGAAGTGGTCTATTATAATTAGAGTTTTAATATTTAAAATTAGCTTATACATACGGTGACCGTAACACAAATAGAGTGCAGCAGGTTGTTCTCTCACACAGCCTTTCCTCAGTATTTATACAAGTCTTCCTAATATAGCAGCCTGTTTAATAAGGGTGGTCAGAAACTCTCTTAACTCTTTAGGACCGGGCGCCTGGGGGGCTCAGTGGGTTAAAGCCTCTGACTTCAGCTCGGGTCATGATCTCAGGGTCCTGGGATCAAGGCCTGAATCGGGCTGTCTGCAGACCTAGAAGTGTGCCTGATACAAAAATGAACACACACTGTTACCCTTTATCTATGGAGATCTCCATCTGGCATTACTGTAAATAGGGGGGAAAAAAAAAACTTTAGCAAAAGCTAAATATCATTAAGGGCTATTCTCATTTTTGCGTATAAAAATGTTTGTTTAGCCTTTTTTTGCATTCCAATTAATTTTACTCCATAATTAAAAAATCAGACTATTACATCATACAGATCCAACATTACTGGATTTAGAAAAACATCTAATTTCTAAAGGAGCTGGTAATACACACTAAACCTTAATGTCAAAGACAAAAACTGAAATTCCATATGAATGCATGAATCCATTAAGCAGGAGTCATTTTCAATTATTAAGAAGCAAAGATATGTACTCTTTATAGAAATTAGAAATGGCAGAAAATAACATCAACATTCGTAACTGCTACAATTTGGACCAATAAAATGTTTAAATCAAATTACAATTGTAGTGATGATAATACAAGTAATGAAATTGATATAGCACCATATGGCTCTATTTCCTCAGAGAAACCCAAGTCCATTATTTTGCATGATGAAGAAATCAGTAGTCACTGCTTGCATTTTCCAGGACACTGGCCTAAGGATTCACTGTCCCAACAGGGAAATGGATCCAAAGCCATCACATGCCCGCGGGTACTGCCTCTCCAATTTCAACAACACACCCAGCCCTTCAGTTTCACCCCAGTTGTTGAGTTTAGCTGAGGGCAAGGGCAGCTCAAGCTCTGGAAATGCCTGCCTTCTTTGTGGTGCCATGTTTCCCCCACATTCATGTAGCTCTGGTGAGTCCCTATTCTGGGTACCTGACACCTACAAGAACAGAAGTCAAAGTTTTAGAAATGAGGAGTCAGATTTCTATACTTGAGCACATCTATAGTGACTACAAGTATTTGATTAATAAGGCTTATCCTAAAGATCTCACCCTATGTATATAAAGCACATTTCTCATAATCCAAAAATCCAAAATCCATAATGGTTATTAACATATTTAAGGCCACAAATCACCTTGAGAGTCTGGTAGATGTCTCAAAACTTCCACCTTAAAAATGCATACAAAATTCACTGCAATGTTTTCACTTAGTTTCATGAGGTTCATAAACCTATCAAAGCCAGTCAGACTTTTAGGGGACCTATGAACTAATTCCAGGCTCAGAAACCTGCTGCAAGGTCTTTTTGCTTTTCCTTGATACACAGAATTAACAGTAATGGGCTTCTCAGACACAGAAAGACAAATGCTGTGTGACCTCACATATTTTGGAATTTAAAATGGTCAAACTCAAAGACACATGGAGTGGAATGTGGCTGCCAGGGGCTGGGGAGGAGAAAATAGGGAAGTGATGGTCAAAGGGTACAAAGTTTCAGTTATACAAGATACAGAAGTTCAGGAGACCTACTAATCAGCACAGTGCCCATAGGTAACAATTCCATACTATATACTTAAATTTGCTAACAGGATAGTTCTTATGTTAAATGTCCTTATTACCACCAAAAAATAATAATAGTAATTATAATTATAATAAATATAAGGGTGGGAAAGAAACATTGAGAGGAGAAGGACAAGTTTATGACCCTCACAGTAGTAATGTTTTCACTGGTCTATGCTCACCCTCAAACTGAGTTGTCTACATTAAATATGTACAGCTTTTTACATATCAAACATACCTCAACAAAGTGGTTTCTAAAAAACTTAGAGGGGCACCTGGTGGCTCAGCTGGTTAACCCACAACTTCAGCTCAGGTCATGATCCTGGAGTCCTGGGATTGAGTCCCGCATTGGGCTCCCAGCTCCAAGGGGAGTCTGCCTCTCCCTCTGACCTTTTCCCCTCTCATGCTCTCTCTCACTCACTCTCTCTCTCAAATAAATAAATAAAATTTTAAAAATAAAATAAATAAATAAATAATAAAAAACTTAAAGTTAGGGCCCCTGGGTGACTCAGTCGGTCAAGCATTCCAGAGTGCTGGGATCGAGTATGGGTTGGGCTCCCTCCTCAGCGGGGTGTCTGCTTCTCTCTCCGCCCCTCTCCCACTCATTCTCCCACCTCTCTCTGTTTATTTTCTCTCTCTCTCTCTCAATAAATAAAACCTTTAAATTTTTTTTAAATAAATACTTGAGTATTTATTTAATTTAGTATTAAACTAAATTAACTGGCTTCCCTCCTAGAAGTTAAAGTGCTAAGTTAATATAGGGTATTGCTTATTAATGTTATTGTGCTTATTGGGCTATGTCAAAATAGTTGGACACCTGGATCCCAACCTAGGTGTCTCTCTTGGCCAAATATGAACTTGAAGAGAAACAACAGAGTTCCATGGAATTATCCTTGGACTGGGCGTTGAGGCTTTATTCCAATGTACTAGGCTGTCCCGACATCTTTCCCTGAAGCTGACACAGGTCATTTTGACCACCTCTGGCAGGAAAAGGAGACACTGCACAGACAGCACCTGATTTGGGATGCCCCACTACAAGGAGCACAGGGCACAGTAACAGTACCTTCCCCAAAATACAGATGTCATAGGCACTTAAGAAATAAGCAGGGGCTCCTGGGTGGCTCAGTCATTAAGCGTCTGTCTTCGGCTCAGCTCATTATCTCAGAATCCTGGGATTGAGCCCCACATTGGGCTTCCTGCTCAGTGGGAAGCCTGCTTCTCCCTCTCCCACTCCCCCTGCTTGTGTTCTCTCTCTCACTGTGTTTCTTTCTGTCAAATGAATAAAATCTTTAAAAAAAAAAGAAAAGAAAAGAAAAGAAAGGAAGAAAGAAAGAAAGAAAATAAAAAGAAAGAAATGAACATAATAGGCCATATCTAATCTTTTTTATGTACCTGGGTATCATGGAGCCAATTCACACTCATCCTCTAAGTTAGGACTTCTCACCTGGAGTCCCTTTCAGAACCAAGAAACAGTGGAAGAAACTGGAACAGGTTCCCCACTCTTTTTGGGCCTCTATTTCATACACATCTTTCAGCCATCCACTCCAGGATCCCTCTTCTCTTCCTGACATGGATTTAAAAGGCACTGATGAAGAAATTATGAGTGATGGGGTCACGAAGTGGTAGAGTAAAAAGATGACTGTGTAACCCCTTTGCTACAGGATTTTTCTCAGACCAGTCTAAAACCATGACCGGAGAAGAATGAGAGGTCCCTCAGGAAAAGCCAGCAACCGGGAAAAGCACAGTTATCACAAACAAGATTCCCGAGTCTCATATCCATGGTAATACATCCCTACCACTGCTCTTATAAACTGCCATCTCTCTCTGAATGACTCTGGTTATTCCTATAACCTTTTTTACAGTGTTTCAAGCTGTTTGCAAGGAAATGTTAAAGATATAGGCAAGAAGTAAGACCTAAGCAGAGAACAAGTACAAAAGAGCAACATGAGAGTTCAAAGGAGCAAGCAAGTGATACCGACAGGTGCGCTGACCGTGACCATTCCTGTAAGTCCTGTACGTCCATGAGCTTCAGAAAGGCCTGCTGGGTATGTCACTTTCAGGGTGAAATTTAAAGTGATGCCATTTGTGGAAAAACCAGAGTTTTGTCCTCTTATTTATTTATTTGTTTGTTTGTTTATTTATTTTTGCTATGTTTCAGAAACTTGGGTCTGAAAGCTTTCTATAGATGCATACTTAACTACTAAGGTGAAGTTGTTGTTTAATTTCTCAAAAACCATTCCCACATTCCTTTTGCTCTCAACTTCTCACTTAGAATTTCCACATCGTAGAGTGCCAGATATGAGACAAGGAATGAAAAGGGAGACCTCTGTAGGCACAACATTTCCCAGAGTGGTGGGCAGGGGACAGCACTGAGGACAAGGGTGAGATATCCGATTTGGTCCCTCCCCCTGCCACATCCCTGCCCACATCTGCCCACAGTTACAAAAACAGTGTGATGCCTGAAACTCATCTACATTATTGCTGCATTATCATTGTTTTTATTTTTTTTAAGAGTTTATTTATTTATTGACAGAGAGAACACAGCTAGAGAGGCAACACAAGTAGGGGGAGTGAGAGGGGGAGAAGCAGGCTTCCCACTAAGCAGGGAGCCCGATGTGGGGCTCGATCCCAGGACTCCAGGATCATGACCTCAGCTGAAGGCAGCCGCTTAACGACTGAGCCACCCAGGTGTCCCACATTATCATTGTTTTTAAATGCCATTTTTCTTTAATTACCCTGCCTACAGAGAAATGAAGACAAGCAAAGACAAAAAGGCTCATGCAACATTCAAGGAGAATCACAAACATAGAGCATAGGACTGTCTTATTAACTTCATCATGGTGATGTGTTATAAAACGCAAATTGCAGAAAGGGGACAGTGATCTGTTAATAAATATGTTAATTAGGCAGAGTAAATGCCATACTGCATGATGGGGGAAAAAATTCACTGATTGTAAACTCCGTGCACAGCAGATTTCAGAGGGCAAAATGTAGTTAATAAAACCACCTTTATGTCTTATATTGCTGCTCTTTAGCATGAACAGCTAATAACCAATTTACATTAATGGTGTGGGCACAAATGTAAATTAGCCCCTTTTTGGTTTATAGTACTGCAATGCAATCCAAATGCTAAAGCCTTGCATTGGCGATTTCATTAAGGGAAAGATCTGAAAGCCCAATACAGTCCTAGGGCCCGCTTCAAGGAATTTTAATATGAAACCAAAATGACACTGCACATCCTTGTTCACCACATGGGAATTTCCAGAAAGGGCTCTGCTATCAAATATTTTTCCTATCCATGGCTACGTCCACAACCCTGAGCTCCTGTGGGTGTTCAAAATGCCCAGCTTGCCAAAAAAATGCCTCCCCAGCCTCAGGCTGCAACAATACGGTCTTGTACAAGTGCAGTCTGGACTCCTACTTGACTTTCTTTGCTCGCCGATGGGTAGCAGCCCTAACTTGACACCAGACAAAGGGACCCTTGTAGCACATGGACTTTCCCGGGTCCAGGTGGCTGGAGGAGGAAGAGAGGAGAACCTTCAGGCCTTCTGAGCCTGTGCTCCCAGTAGCCACAGAGATCGAATGCAAATGTGAACAACACGCATTTGTGCTCCCTGCAGCAGTGGAAGTTTTCCATTTCTGGCCTCCTTCATCTGCAACCTCTCCTCCTCACAGGCTCTTTCTTTAGTCATGCTGTGCAAGCAGCTACTGTATATACCAAAAGTTAATTTTACTACACACTTCAGTGTGTCGCCAGAGGTGCAATAAATCACGAACCAATTTCCAATTTTGTTATGCCCTACTTGATAAGGATGTGAAGCATTCTTTTCCCCAATATACATGTTTTTAAACATGAGGTTGAGAAGCAGGGACACGTCTCTGGATGCACAGTGAAATTTTAACCTTCCTTTTCAAGAGAAGTTGACCCCTGCAGGTTCTATTAGAATAAAACATCAACTTACACTTTCTTTAGTTTGGATCTTAGGTCCAGAAGCTGCCTACAGGCATTTGTGTTGCAGAACACTTCTTAAGAAAAGTTGTGAGGTGGGTTCTTTTTTTTCTTTTTGCAACTTCAGCAAATAAATTTTTCAGCTGAAGTACAAATTGTTGGGATAGTTTTATTCTGAATTGGCTGCATGTTTTTAAAGGTATAGAGTAAGATTTGTATGCGTTTAAATTTTCATATGATCTTTCATACATTCTTGGAGATGGATAAAGAGATTTTAGTATTCCTCTACAACTTTAAATGTGAATACTTCTGGGTTAGCCCATTGCAATTGTGAATTAAACTAATTCTAATGTGGGGTGCCTGGGTGGCTCAGTTAAATGTCTGCCTTTAGCTCAGGTCATGATCTCCCAGGCCTGGGATGGAGCCTAAACCCCAAATGCCCACCACGGTAGGCCTCCCTCCCCAGGGGGGAGTCTGTTTCTCCCTCTGCTCTTCCCCCCATTTGTGTGCTCTCTCACTCTCTCTCAAATAAATTTTAAAAGTTTTGTTAAAAAATAAAATAAAAATAAACAAATTCTAATAAATTGTGGGGGCTTTTGGGGGGAGAGGCTGGGAGCTATTATACAGTGAGTGAGAATTCAGAAGTTTAAGGATAACAATTAGGCTTTCATGCTAATTCCTTTGCTGCTTTGTCTATACTCACAATAATAACAGAATATACAGATTTTTTTTTAAAAGATTTTATTTATTTGACAGAGAGAAACACAGCCAGAGAGGGAACACAAGCAGGGGGAGTGAGAGAGGGAGAAGCAGGCTTCCCGCCGCGCAGGGAGCCCGATGTGGGACTCGATCCCGGGTCTCCAGGATCATGACCTGAGCCGAAGGCAGTGGCTTAACCAACTGAGCCACCCAGGCGTCCCCAGAATATACAGATTTTTAATAGAATATATTTCTTTTTTTTTTAATAGAATATATTTCTTAAAGATATTTTGAGGTTTGAATAAGATTATACATCACTAATGGGCAACCACCACAGTATAAAAGTCAGTAATCATTTCAGAATGCTAAAACCAGTAGTAGGCAAAAGTTGAATGAAAAATAGAGGACAGCTGACCCTTGAACAACAGTCTTGAAGTACATGGGTCCAATTACATGCAGGGTTTTTTTTATAAACACAGCATGGTCCTGTAAATGTATTTTCTCTGCCCTATGATTTTCTTTTTTTTTTTTTTTAAGATTTTATTTATTCATTTGACAGAGAGAGCGATCACAAGTAGGCAGAGAGGCAGGCAGAGAGAGAGGAGGAAGCGGGCTCTCTACTCAGCTGGGCAGGCCTGGATCCCAGGACTCTGGGATCATGACCTGAGCCAAAGGCAGAGGCTTAACCCACTGAGCCACCCAGGCGCCCTGCCTTATGATTTTCTTAAAACATTTTCTTTTCACTAGCTTACTTTATTATAAGAACACAGTATACAACTATATACATGTATATACGTATAACATATTAATACAGTATACAACAGTATGTATATAAAACATAAAATACATGTTCATCAGCTGTTTATGTTATGGGTAGTTTCTGGCCAATGGTAGGTTATTAATAATTAAGTTTGAGGAGAGTGAAAAGTTATACGTGGATCTTCCACCATGCAAGCAAGGGTCAGCACCCCTGACCCGCATGTTATTCAAGGGTCAACTATACTACATAGTCTTAAAGAATGCCCCCACTAGAAACTAAAATGATATCCACCTCAAAATTAGTGCCGGTTAGTCTGGCAAGCACAGTGAGACTGAAGTAGGAAGATTTTAACAGGCAACAGGTATTACTTGAGTCTCAAAAAAAATGGCATTAAGTTTTAGGAAAAAAGGGAGGATAAGGAGGAAGAAGAGAAGAAATGCTCCAATGACATAGACAAGGTACAACCCAGCTACACATGAACTTGTATTTTCGCTTAAGCTCAAATTTTTGCCATTGAAAGATGCACGTATGCAAGGAGGTCAGATATCTTTAGGTAAAGAAGAGACAGACTATGAAGCAGTAGAAAGTGCACAGAGTCCAAAGTAAAAATCCTATTTTCAAATCCCAGACCTCCGTCTTGCCAGAATCACATCTTTTGAAAGAAATGGCCAGGGGCACCTGGGTGGCTCAGTTGGTTAAGCGACTGCCTTCAGCTCAGGTCATGATCCTGGAGACCCGGGATCGAGCCCCACATCAGGCTGCCTGCTTGGCGGGAAGCCTGCTTCTCCCTCTCTCACTCCCCCTGCTTGTGTTCCCTCTCTGGCTGTGTTTCTCTCTGTCAAATAAATAAAATCTTAAAAAAAAAAAAAAAGGCTGTTGGTAAATAAATCAATAGAATTCCAAAAGCTACAGATTGCCCATTATACACATATATTACCCTAGGACAAGCCCTTCTATTATTTAAAAATAAATTTTAAAAGAATACATTACAATCACCTCAGAGAGCAGTTTGGCAATATGCAGAAAAGTTTAAAATGTGTATATCCCATGATGAAGCAATTTCATCCCTAAGTATATACTTCAAAGAAACTCGCATACTTACATAAGGAGGCACACACAAGATTTCTCATTATAGTATTGTTTGTGGCAGCAAAAATTAAAAACAATCTAAATTATCTATCAGAAAGAGAATTAACGTATACATTGTGTGTGTTCATGTAATGGGATATCATGCAGCTATGGAAATGACTAAACTATAGCTATACATATCCATATGAATGATTTTTATAATACTAAGTGAAAAATCATGTCACACAAGAATATCTACACCATGAGGGTGCCCGGGTAACTCAAGTCAGTTGGTCTCTTGGTTTCTGCTCAGGTCATGATCTCATGGTCATGAGATTGAGCCCTGGGTTGGGCTCTGCACTAAGTGCAGAGTCTGCTTGAGATTCTCTCTTTCTCTCCCTCTCTGTCCCTCCCTCCATTTCCTCTCTCTCTCTAATAAATAAATGTTTTTTAAAAAATACCTGTACTATGATTTCACAAACTGTTTAAAAACAATAATATATATTGTTTAGGATATATAAATGTATGATAAAAGTATAAGAAGGGGGCATGGAAACCAAATTCAGAAGAGCAGTTACCTCTTGGAAAAAGATAGAACCAGGAAGGGACATTTAAATGCTCAAGTGACAGGGGTAGTAAGGGTAAAGATGTATAGATACAAAGGGCATTCATATTTATTGGATTTTTTATTCATATTAATTCATTAAATTTACTTATTTATTTATTTGGAAGGTGGAAACATACATGTTTGTACCATCATTTTTCATAATTTTGTGTGTGTCTTAAACAATACCTAAATGCTAATTACCCAATTTTCAAACAAAACTACATACATACAAATACATGCATAGACTGGTGGTGGGTACTGAGGGCACCTATTGCATGGAGCACTGGGTGTGGGGCATGGGCAATGAATCTTGGAACACTGAAAAAATAAAATAAATTTAAAGTAAAAAAAAACAGTATTATGTAGGTTATAACAGAAATCTAGATGTTGAAATTACTATATTGTATACCTGAAACCAGTATCACACTGTATTTTAACTGGAATTTAAATAAAAACTTTAAAAAAATACATGAATAGAAAATTTCTGGAAGAAATCAAAAGAAATTATTGGCAGCGTCTGCCTTTGGAGAATGGAACTGCCCCCTGGAGTGGCGGCAAGATTCACTTTTACTATCACAGATTCACTGCTATTCAGTTTGGATTGTACTATTTGAATGTATAACCATGTGAAAATGATATTCTCATAATAATGCTAATTCATCTAACAACTTAGCAAACATGAACTACTTGATAATATCTATAAGTGGCTTTTGTGTTAATGGTGATCTAAGTCATTACCAGGGGTATTTAAGCAGTTGAGGAGTTCAACTCCCCTCTCAGGAAATGTGATGTGACCTCTGAAGAGTGATATGGACCACAGACTTCATGAACTCAAGGCATATGGGTTGTATTTTATAATGCCTCCATAAAATCCCATGTATGTGATCTTACAAACCTTCACAATAGTGGAAGAAACAGTCCCAGTATATTACTTTGTGAAAATAACCATTAATATTTTGGGCCATAGAATTGAGCCTAGTGCCATTTCAAATTCAGGGAAATTCAGCACATGTTTATTGAATTTCTACCATGTAACAGGCTAAGATAGAAACACTCAGACATGTTCCTGCCCTCTAGGATAGAAACTTGTATTCTCTGAAGCACAACTCATCTTACTCTATCTTCAAAACTCATCATCTAGGTTTATTGGGTTTGGGAGCAGATACTAATCATCATTGCTTACTTTCTTTCTTCCTTCAACCCATCGGTGAAAATAGCAAGTGCCTTTCGATGTTATCTACATTGTTTTCCAGGTGTGAGAAAATGTTCACACTATGTGAGCAACTCATAAAGACTAAGCAGATGTGCACAATGATTAGTATTGCAATCAAATAAATCTTACAACCAAGTTGATCTGGCACACATTTGATGATATGCATAGTCATTATCATGCAACCTGGTAATTAAGGATAATTGGTAAATAATTCATGTAAATTACTGTAATTGATACAGTTCTGCAGTTAAACCAAGATTTCTGGGGTCAGCTAAGTGGAGTTCGAAGAGGTTAGTTGACCCAACTGAAAAGCCCCCATCAGCTAGTACAGGGGAACCTGTTTTTCTTGCCCTATCAGGCCCTCCCACTGTCTCGTGTCTCCCAGGAGCCCAAAGCTGACAGCTGAGCTCACTCTCCCAGGGATTCCCAGCCCTGACACTTCTGGGGTTTGCAGTTGCACTTGGCTTCCCTCAGGGAGTGGGGTTTTCTTCCTTTTGAGAAGGAAAAAAGATCAACAATATTAGTTCAGATCTCAGACTTCAAACCAAAACCCTATAAAAGAAGAAAGTAGGATGAACTCTGCCTTCCAGTGCTGGAGAGGCCAGAAGTGGGTTTTCTGAGGGTTGTGGCAATAACTTTCTTTAACCACTCCCTTTTTTTTCTTTTTGAAGATATATTTATTTGAGGGGGGAGGGACAGAAAAAGAGAGGGAGAAACTCTCAGGCAACTACACACTGAGTGCAGAGCCCAATGCTGAGCTCAGACATGGGGCTCCCAGGACCACGTCTGGGCCACGTCATAAGGACACGACCTGAGCCAAAACTGACAGACGCTTAATCAGCTGAGCCATCCTGGTACCCTACCACTCTCTTCTGAAAGCCAGGCCCACACTGGGAGAAACCAGCAAGGAACATGATTTTTTTAAAAAGGCCTCCTGCCTAAAATTTCTCCAATTCTCCTGATTAGAGAGGCAGGCAGACTTGCACCCTGGGAATGCAAAGGGGGCCTTCAATCAGTCACATCTCCATGGTATTGTCTACTCAACTTGGTTTCCCTTTCCCAGCTAAGGGCAGAACAGCCATGGGAGCTATGATGGGGGTGGGAATCATTAAGTGAGAAATCATTCCAGAACAATGGAATATAGCAGAGAGCAGGAGCCAGGACAAGGCAAAGTGGTGACCAGGCACCTCCATAGCAGAGAACTAAAGAGCCCAAACAGTAGAAAAGTAACTAAAACACGCAAGTCCCTTTAAGAGACTGTATTAGAACACATAGTCAGGAACAGAATGATTTTTGTCTTGATCCTGTGACCCAGGCTTACCTCCCTTCTCAGCTCAGGGTGTAATGAAAAGCCCTCTGAGTGCCATTTGCTGAACTAAGAAAAGAGCCCAGCAGTGCCGAGGCCAGTGCCAGCCTTGCAGCTTTCTAATGCTCACCTGCCAGTCTTGGTTATTATCCCACACTTGGTTAATCTCTCCGCGTGGGTAAAATATCTACATGTGCCCATAGGACATATATTCTAGGAATATACTGCAATTGTCTCATGCCTCTGGGCTCATTGCACTGATGATGCCAAGTCATTTGCCTGTGTTTTTGATGCCTAATGGAATAACTACAGTGACCTTGAAGTCCATGGAAGCCCCAAGGAAAGGAAAACCATTGCAGTAATGTTGGAAGGCATAGGACTAGAACGCTGGAAAGGCATTAGGGAGTGGGTCCAGTGGCAGGTTCAGAAGAGATGAGTTCCATTTGACAGACATGAGTGTTGTCCCTATATGAGAAAACACCAGAACTTGTTCCTATAGTTCCCTAATCATGGACAGTAATGGGTCCACAAAGAGCTACTAAATATTTCTTAAAGAGCAAAACCAGAACAGTAGCTCTGTGGATGTTAATAGATTCAACAATCAAATAAATTTCGAAGTCTCTAGTTCAAATAAATATAAACATATTTTCATATTACAGGACTTCTCTCAGAGCCTTTGATATGTTAATATATACTGTGGAAACCCAAATCAAACAAGGTTAGAGGAAAGACAGGTTTGTCTTGGGGGGGGCAGTTCCCAAGAGCAGAGACACATGCTCTCTATTCCCTCATAGTTTCCAAAGTCAGATCCTTCACTGGAGTTTCCAACCTCACCAAAGACCCTGTACTCAAGCACAGCCACAGCAGGGAGTTCAGGTAAAAGGACCATGCAGATAGTGAGCACCTCCACAGAAAGCAGTGTGGAGAGACATCACACCAATGCCTAAGCATTCTGTAAGACCACAGAATCCTGGCACAACCCCTTAGAGGGAGAAGAAGAAGGAACTCCAAGTAGGATAAAGTATGTTCCAACAATCTGGGGGGATGGCAGATAAGAGTTAAAATCAGGTTGATTCACAGAAAATAAGGAAATGCAGTTATTTCCCTGTACGACGGGTTGTGCACTGAGACTTATACCTGCAACATGTATTTCCCATGGGGCTTCTTTTTGGTGAAATATCTTATAGGACTAGTTTCTTCCAGAACACGAGTAAGAAGATGCTGAAGTAGATTACCCCACTTACAAGAAACCACCCCTAATCAATATTCTTGATTCAAGGATTGTTGCCTTTATGGAAACGCTGTGATGTCTGAGTAAATCAGGAAGAGAATATCCAGAATCTTTTTTGTTCACACCCCAAATGCCCAGAGAGAGCTGTAAATCCTTCAAGGAAACACGTTTATAGGAATTGTGATGCTTGAAACCCCATTCTTTGGGGGGGCGGGGGAGAATGTGAATGCTTAGTAAACAGCTGGAATGTTAAACAAATATCCTGGGAAATACTAGAAAGATGCACAGTAGAAGGGAAGGAAACATTCAAGGACAAAAGTTGTTCTTTCTAATAGTCCAGTGGGCCAGCTCTCCTCCAGTCCATGAACACTGACACAAGGAACAGAACTCACTCTGTGCTGATGGGGGCCTTTGGCTTTGGCTGCTCCTTCATTCATGAGCAAAGGGAGATTAAATGAGATGATTCTCAGAAGGCATTTGGCAGAGGACCTGACCCAAGGCAAATGCACCTGCCGGTGGTGGTTGTAGTGGTTGATAGAAGAACCACATATAACCACAAGCGGATTTTCTCTTATAGCAAATTTTCAAGGAACAGGGTATGTTTGAAATTGGAATGTTGTTATAATTATAGGAAGAGGCAAGGTACGTGAGCTGGCAGCCCACCAGCCCAACTCAGACCCTAAGTACAGAAAGGAGAGCTTCTAATTAAATTTCTACCTTCCAAGAAGCATTTCAGGGTATGAGGCTATCAGTACTAATGACTTCAGATATTATCACTCATTTGTCAGAAATAAATCTTCCTTTGGGCACCTAGAAACTGCAAATGCAGAAGAGGTTCTAATAAGATAAATCTAGATATTTTTGGATGATATCCCAAGCTGTATGAGATATGACAGCATAAATACCCGTGACCCAGTAGCTATAGAGATGACACTTTTTAAAAATTAATTTATTGGGCTACCTGGGCAGCTTAGTTGGTTAAACATCCTTCTCTTGGTTTTGGCTCAGGTCATGATGTCAGGGTTGTGAGAGTGAACCCCACATCAGACTCCGTGTTCAGTGTGGAGTCTGCTTGAGACTCTCTTTCCATTCCCTCTGCCCCTCCCCCAAGCTTGCTCCATCTCTCTTCTCTCTCTCTCTCTCTCTCTCTCTCTCTCTCTCCCCCACATAAAATAAATAAATCTTTTTAAAAAAATAATTTCTTGCTCTTTGGAATCTCTCAAAAGTACTGCATTGTCTTCCCCTTTTCCAGATTCAAATAACTCCTAGAAAATAATCCTTCTATAACCGTAGATCCACAGAGTATTAATACTATTTTTAATAAGCACTTTCCCCCATTTTCCCAGCTTCTCTCATGTTCTCCAGCAGTTTTTCCTGCTCTAACAAGCCTCCATTACCTGCTCATTTCCATACAGGGCAGCCGTCTAGAATGAAGTGCTGAAGACAGACACTGCTCTCTCAGAAATCTCCCTCCCACATGAGGTGTGTGAAAGGCAGAATGGATATTTTTAGCTTTTAAGTCTCTTTATCAGAAGTCTCTCATTATCTAAGTCATCTGTTCCGAGGAACATGCACCCACATCCATAATTTTAGGGCTTCCTTTGGAGCCCAAAGTAAGTTTAAAACATCTTAATTTTCTTCTGTGACCATCTCTCCTCAGAGCTGACAGCCCCAGAGTCCTGCACAGATTGTCTACAAAGCAGTTTAACTACTAACTCTTTCTTTGTACAGAATCTCAGCCAAAATACTGGGTTTAATTTAATCTTATCTAGTATTTGTTCCCTTGAACACGGGCTACTTTGTTGAAATTCAAACATACAGGGGCACCTGGGTGGCTCAGTTGGTTAAGGGACTGCCTTCGGCTCAGGTCACGATCCTGGAGACCCGGGATCAAGTCCCACACTGGGCTCCTTGCCTGGCGGGAAGCCTGCTTCTCCCTCTCTCACTCCCCCTCCTGCTTGTGTTCCCTCTCTGGCTGTGTTTCTCTCTGTCAAATAAATAAAATCTTTTTTAAAAAAAAGAAAAGAAAAGAAAAAATCAAATATATAAAGTAGGTATTAAATGATCCTTTATGAAAAGGCAATAGAGCATCGGGCCAAGAGATCAGACCAGCTCTGGGCACATCCTAGCTCCACCACCTACAAACTGAAGCCCTGAGCATGTCACCTCACTTCCCTGTGCTTCACTGGCCACATCTCTAAAATGGGAATCTGAAAGGACCCATCCCAAAGAATTGCTGTGGGGATTAACATGCGCTAGTAAGTACTAAGTAAAATACGAGAACAGTGTCTGCCCCATAGTACACACTCAAATTTCAGCTGTAGTAATATTAATACTAATAAGAGTGATTGTACCTATAATAATAATAATAATAATAATAATATTTCTGAATGCATGCTGCCACCAGTTATTCTATGGGTATCTGTGTAAATTGCTCTGTTTTTTATACAGTTACTAATTTTCATTACATGGACTGTTGTTACACCTTTGAATTGATTCTGCCTGAAAAATGCCAATACTTCAAATCTCCCCATTTTTACCTATTTGCTTTTTGGTTTCCACGACAAGAACATGCACTTGTGAACAGCAAATGCCGAAAGCATACACCTCGTAATGGGAATATAGCTTTCCAACATTCAGCACAGGCCTTGAAGAGAGGATTCTACTTCTCATTCATTGACTTTAGGACTTACTTCCTGAACATGCATTGCCCCTCATTGTAGGTAACCTGTGCTAATTATCCATGCAATCGAGCAAGCCTATATCTCCATAACAATTCTTCCTTGCAGAGGCTGTGCACTGGATTGCTTAGCATAACACAAAGGAGGCCAAGTTCTGTAGACACAGTGGACTAATCCTCCTCCTGTGAATAAGGAACTAATTCAAAATAAGGGGGAAATTCTACGTGTGTAGTAGAAATTTAAAATTCTCTATATAATTAATAATATATTGATAATAATATATAGACATTTGTTGCCTGTGTAACCAGCCATAGGGAGACAAGTAAATGATGATGCATCGACTTGATAGACAATCATGGTGCAATTTTAAAAATAATGATGACTCTGGAGCAACACAGAGTTAAGCAAAAAAGCAGAACACAGTTTTTATCTGGTTTATTCTTTATGAAAGAAACGATGGGAAACCTAAATATCTTCAACAGGGAAATGATTAAATATATTATAACACATAATGCTAGCAAAATGAGGCAGCCCCATTGAAAAGAATGTCTATGTGCTGACTGAGAAGAGCTCCAAGATATTGTTTCCACCTATATTGTTCGGTGGAAAGTGAAAGATCCATGTCAATATGTGAAATAAGATCCCATTAAATCCAGCTGTGGTGTGTGTTTACATGTGTGTGCAAGTGTATATATAAATACACAGAAGGTCTATAAGGTTACACACTCAATGCTAAGAGAGATTACATCTGGGAAGAAACTTAACATGAAATGGTTAAGGAAGACTAATGTCTACTCTATACCCCTCTATATTGTTAGAATTTTTCACATTATTATATTTTTAACAATTTTAAAACTTTGTATAATTATTACATCTAGGCTAAAAAATAGATGTGGATTAGGGTGCCCAGGTAACTCAGTTGGTTGAGCACCTGCCTAGAGCTCTGGTCATGATCTCAGGGTCCTGGGATCAAGCCCACAAGGGGCTCCCTGCTCAGCAAGGATTCTGCTTCTCCCTCTTCCTCTGCCTCTCCCCTGCTCCTGCTTGCTCTCTTGCTCTCTCGCTCTCTCTGTCTCTTGCTCACTCTCTCAAATAAATAAATAAAATCTTTTAAAAAAAATAGATGTGGACTAGAGAAAAATGACGTTTGTGTGCAAGACTTTGACACTTTTTACTATATTCTGGTTTATTTCCTTTACAGTTAGCATATTATTGGATGGGAAAATAAATCAAATGACAAGAAACAGTAATGGCTACTAGTTATTAATTGCCTACTGCAGTGGATGCTACTGGTACCCCATTTAGATCTTCTTTACCAGCTGGTATTCCCTTCCCTGAGTTGCAGGGAATATCGGCAGATAATTTACATCTGGTCCCATCTCCCGGGAGCTACCGCACAACCCCTATTCCACCCTCAGAGAGGACCTCATGAAATGACTAACTCAGGAATACTAAGGCCAGCCCCTGGGCTGCAAAGGGGACTCTATTCTGTGATGTAATTTATGCTCCAGACCTCCCTATGAGATCAGGCAAAAGCTGATATCCACTGAGACCACATCCTGGCTTAGCTTTTTTCCCTGCTGTATTAGTCAGGGTTCTCCAGGGAAACAGAACTGAGAGAAAGGGAGGGAGAGACTTTTTTATTATAAGAAATTGGCTTAGGCATTTATGGAGGCTAAGAAGTCCCAAGATGTGTAGTCAGTAAGCTGGAGACCCAGGAGATCAATGGTCTCAATCCATTCTAAGTAAGTCTGAATCTGAAGGCAGAAAAAGACAGATGTCCCAATGCAAAGACAGTCAGGCAGAGAGAGCAAATTCACCCTTCATTCACCTTTTTGCTCTATCCAGGGCTTCAAAAGATCAGATGAGGCTCACCCTCATTAAGAAAGACAATCTGCTTTACTCAGTTACCAACTCAAATGTTAATCTCACCCAGAAGCACTCTCACAGCACACCCAAAATCATGTGTAACCAAGTGTCTGGTCACCCCGTGGCCTATTCAAGTTGACACATAAAATTCACCAGGCTATCTTGCCCTGTTCTTTCTACTCTCACATCCTCTCCTTAGACTACTCCCGCAGTAAACCTCTTAACTAAAAATCCCTCACAGCCTCTGCTTCTAGGGAATGTGACTTAAATCGCCTATAGTGAATACCAATCTCCATTAGTCAATCTTTCTGCCTTAAGACAGTACAGAACAGTGAGACACAAGCTATCATAACAATTAAAAACATAGACTTTGTAATGAGATAGATCTTATCTCAAGATCTAGGTTTAACATATATCTTTTAGCTGAATAACCTTAGGCCATCTACATAACCTATCTCAAGCTCAGTTTCTTCATCTATTAAGTCAGTACTTAATAGACTTATAAGGATTAAACTAGTCCCCTCAGTAAGTATTTGTTGAGTGAACTTGAGACAATGCACACAATACCCATATATATTTTATCTAATGCAGAGTGAAACATCAATAAATACTGTCTACTGATGCTCAGAGAAAAGTTAAAACCTGCTCCCTTGAGTCATGATCCCGGAGTCCCAGGATCAAACCCCATATCGGGCTCCCTGCTCTGCAGGAGGCCTGCTTCTTCCTCTCTCACGCCCCCTGCTTGTGTTCCCTCTCTAGCTGTGCTTCTCTCTGTCAAATAAATAAATATAATCTTTAAAAAAAGAAAAAGAAAAAAACCCTGCTCCCTTGAAATCGAGATCAGCTTGGAAAGAATCCCCAAAACCTACGAAAATTGTAGTCCTCACCAGCTTTCTGCAAATTCCCAAAGGCTTCCATGTTCATGGTCTCTATTTCCTGGGCATCTGTGTCATCTCACTGATCCAGACATAAAGTCCAGCCATTCCCCCCTTGTGTAACAAACACACAACTTAACAGCCATGAAATACCAGTGAGCTTAGCAGACTTTATCAAAGATTAGGCCAGGAACAGGGAAAGGCAGGCAGACCCGCCAAATGAAGGAAAATGAAGACCATCATAACAACACACACACACACACACACACACACACACAGGGTACATCAGAGTTCTTTAAATGTCCTCTGGCCCACCAACGTGAGTTTCTGCTTCCCTCGTTCTAGCTGGCTCCTCACCTCCTTACCCTATTCTCTTCCCTCTTCTACAAAAAGTGGTGTTTGGGGCACCTGGGTGGCTCAGGCCATACAACTCTTGATTTCAGCTCAGGTCATGATCTCAGGGTTGTGAGATCAAGCCCCACAACAGGCTCAGCACTGGGCATGGAGCCTGCTTAAGGTTCTCTCTCTCCTTCCCCCACTCCCCCCACTCCATCTCTCCCTCAAATAATAATAATAAAAACAGTGGAGTTCTCCCAGTACCCACCTACCCCGCAACTCCTGTTCCCAGATTTTCACAGCAAAATCTAAGGCGCCAGGCAGGAACAAAGCTTTACCTTTAGCCAGACCCACGTTGCTTAGAAAACAGTGTTCATTTAAAAAATGAAATTTTGGTTCCTCTATGTGTAAATCCCAATGAGGAAAAAATTTTAACCTTAATTTTATAAATGAAAAAATTGAGACTAGTAGAGGTTAGGTCTCTTGTCAAGTCAAAGGGTAAAACTAGGATTTGAACCTAAGTCTGCTTAATTCTGCAGGCAGTACTCTCAAATACTGCACTAACAAAAATAAAATACCAAGAAGTCATTTGGCAATGTGCAAGTCTGTAGCAATAGTTCATACCTTAACTTCAGCCAGCTGTCCCTCAGAAATATGCCAGTGCTTTCAAGGGACTTGGGCAAAACAGCATGAATTATTCAGCACAAACCATCAGACCCATTACAGAAACAATGCAACAAACATAATCCACCAGCTTCTACGAAAGCTGATTTTCATATTCATTTGCGATGTCATATTCTTTTGATTTTATTTCTTCAGACAAGTTGTTTGTGCATACATGCTCATAAAGTCTCTTCTACATGGAATTACAGAACGTATAAGTCAGGGCATAATTAAATAAGTGCTCAGTGAGTATTTGATGATTAAATAAATGAATAATAATAGTTTCAGTAGTTTGCCCCAGATGCTGGGTAGTAAGAAGTGCCATTGTTGAAGGGATTTTAATCCCAATCTCACTTGAACACAAAGAAGGTGAAATCATTCTTTCACACGATGATTTCACCAACCCAAATTCATGTTTTCTTATCACTATTCTGTGAGGATTAATTTATTCCAAAGGAAGGATACTTGGGTGGCTCAGTCGGTTAAGCATCTGTCTTTGGCTCAGGTCATGATCCCAAGGTCCTGCGATCCAGCCCCAAGTCAAGCTCCTTGCTTAGTGGGGAGTTTGCTTCTTCCTTTCCCTCTTCCTCTCTCTCCAGCTTGTGCTCTCACTCCCTCTCTCTCTCAAATAAATAAATAAAATCTTTTTTAAAAAATGTATTCCAAAGAATAAAACCTTTCTTTCTTCCTTTCTTTTTTCAATGAAATTCCTCAGTCTTTGCGTTATTTCAGGCCCTAACAAAAGAAGAAGGAATGTTCAAATGACAACCTGAAGCCTTCAGTAGTATTAATCTAAGATCACTGGCTTTGAAAACATCAGGAAAGAAGCATGTCTACCTTAACAAAATAAAATCTGAGAGTCAACCCCTATCCTTACCACACATTGTATTGTGCTGTGTTTAAAAGCAATCACCACAATTCTGGAAGTATTTGCAATAAGAGAAACATTCAAAGGCAAAAATTTAAATTTTGAGGGCCCAAAGTGAAATTTCACAAAGGGACTTCCCCTAAGGCCACACTGCTTCCTCAAATATCCTCAGTGCTCATCACATCCTTTGGTGAATTTCCTGAGAATTACAAGTACCTTTTAGACAGTTACCGGATTAAAAGAATTTTCCAATGGCATTTAGCCTGTTTTCATCTCAATGTGCTACAAATCAGCAGTGTGGCTTTGAACAAGTCATTAAAGAGCTGGAAGCCTCAGTCTCCTCCTGGGAAAAATGAGAGGCTGGCGCTTGCACTCTCTGGGGCTCCTACTGCTGATATTTCATGATCCAATCAAACTCAAAATGAAAACGGCCAACTGTAACATGTAGGCTTGACATTAGGTGCAAAGGCACACTTCTCTGAAGTTGGAACCAGTGCAGGGAGAGGGGATGGTCAGCATATCTCCATCTATAGCCTCAGGTTCCCTCCTAAACCGCACAGGGTGGGTCCTGCCCAGGGAGCAAGAGCAGAGGCTGCTGCCCAGGCTGTGTGCATGCATAGACAGAGCGGCTTCTCCTCAGGAGCCTCCTCTTCATTCACTCTCAAGAACCGCCTAGGCCCCTTTGAAAGAAAAAACAAGAGTTGTGTACAAATATTCCTCAGGATACTAACCTATCTGGTGAGAGAATGGAAAGCACAGATGCATCTGTGACCTTCTCACTCAGTTCTCTCATCTGAACAACAACAGCAAAGCCATGCTTAAAGAACTGAAAGAACTGCCCCCCTTACAAGGACGTGTGAGAGAAATCAACATGGGACTTTAAGGGCATTTATTGGTAAACTGGCCTTAGAAGATACCGAGTTGGATTCAGATGATGTGTCCATTATTTTGAAGGTTTTTCTAAGGCAAGTCAGACAGACCTTCTGAATACCCAGTCTCCACAGTCTCTTTCATCGATCCTACCAGCACTCTTTCTTCCTGTTTTGAGCCTCTTTCCTGACCTGGGTGCCACAGATAGACTGGGGCACACTCAGAAGTCCAAACCACGTGGTGGGCGAGCCAGCATGCCTCGCCTTAGACTAGGATGTGGAGAGGTCAGGAGACCAGATGGGGAGCAATGGAGGAGTCACCTCCACCTCTCATGCTGCTTTTCATCTCACACCATTTGGGGCCCAAGCAAGAGGAGCCAGTTACCCTGTTCCCACATTTCAAACTCTCTTCTAAAATACCAGGAAGGGTGCCTGAGTGGCTCAGTCATTAGGCATCTGCCTTTGGCTCAGGCTGTGATCTTGGGGTTCTAGGATCGGTTCTCATCAAGCTCCCTGCTCAGTGGGAGGCCCCTGCTTCTCCCTCTCCCACTCCCCCAGCTTGTGTTCCCTCTCTTGCTATGCCTCTCTCTGTCAATAAATAAATAAAATCTTTGAAAAAATAAAATAAAATACCAGGAAATACCTCTTGAGGGGGCAACATTAAAGTGAGCCTAACTAATGAGGAATCGGGGCTGGAAGTGTAGGAGTGGCACATACTGGAAGAATACTTAGAATACTTAGGCAATAGAATACTTACGAAATGTAAAGAAGAGCAATGTGGCTGGAAGACAGCTTGTGGAGAGGTAGGCAGAGATCAGATCAAAGAAGACCTCTGGCTTTGCTGAATTCCCCTAAATCAGGCCACAAGGATGGATTTGAATGCAAGCGATTTCTTTGGGAGCAAGTAGACAGAGGGAGCAGGAAAGTAAGACAGGAAGGGAAGGCAGGACAGGGTGTACTCATGAGCAGTTTACGGCCATGGGCAATTGGGGCTCTATCCCATGGGGGACCTCTGGCTGAATGCACGGAGCACACTTCCAAGGTCTAACACCTGAAGCCAAGAGAGTTGGGGCATTTGTCCATCATTGGTTGAGACCTGCTCCTGGGGCATTAACTCCCAGGGGCTTCCTGGCTGGGAGCCCTCAGACAGAGCTGCAGGTTACTGCAGTCGAAAGCAGCCCAAGGACACAGGTACAGTGACTTCCCGGGCCTTGTGGGCAGGACACTGGCAGCAGTTGCTATAGCCTGGCAGACAAAGATCAGGACTTTGGATTTTATTCTAGGTATATAAGAAGCCTCTGAAGGATAGTAGGCCAGTAATTAACACGTTCAGGTTGACATCTTATGATAGTTGTTCTTCCCGCGGGGTAGGAGTAGATTGGAGGAAGGGTGGCAGCACAGTGGAGGGGCCAATTATTCTAAAGCTCAGTGTAGCTCAAGGTTACATAGTTCTCCCCAAACTCTCTCACGGAGGCCAACCCCCAGCATCTGCTGACCTTCTCTACCCTTTCAGCCATCCCTTCCTAACCCTCCTCTTTTCTTGTCCAAAGGTACTTAATCCTCTCACCTTTGACCATTCAGATTCAGGCTTTTCCAGAAAGACACATTGCTGAGCTTCTTCCTCACCTACCTGACCCAAGATTTGTCATTTACATGAGGATGAAGTGGAACCTGGCCTCCCAGCAGCACTCAACATCCACTAGTAAATGGAGGACATGAGGAAACGATGACACTTTCAAAAATCACTCAAAGCTATATGAAGCCAGAGAGCCTGGGTTCAAATCCCAGATCTCCCAGTTACTTCCCATGTGACCTGTGACAAACTACTTAACTTCACTGAGTCTTCAAGATGAGGATAAAATTTCTTCCATAGAGAGCTGTGAGAAATGAGTGAGATAGCATAGGCTCAAGTATCTGGAACATACTAAGTGATCAATAAATAAATGTTCATTACCATCATCATTACGAATGTACAATGAATATTCAAATGTGCCCTTACCACAGAGTCACATTTTGGGGTTAGAAAGAAAATAAAGTGGAAACACACGCACACACACACACACACACACACACACACACACCTTTGTTTATTCTGATGATTTGTCTGTTTTGGAGTAAACCAGGCCAAGGTTTTCTCCCATTACTCTGAAAAATTACACACTGGCTGTATTCACTGTTCCCTGAACATCTAAGAAATCATTTGACTTATTGCCTGGGCAGTTCAGAAAGTCAGCACAAAAAAACGCCAAGCAAAATTTAAGAAATCCTAAGCACATACCTGATATCACCTGATACGCCAATGCCAAAGCAAAAGAGGAACTCTCCACTCTTCTTTTAAAGCTATTTTATCGGGATAAAATAATGATTTGGCCTGCAAATTCAAGTGTTATGGGCAAAAACTACTAATATGATGTAGAGGATTGGATCCCGCCCGCTCTTCCCCATTTATGTGCACAGCATGACTTTGGCAGCAATTAAAAGCCAGCGGCTTGCCAATGATGAACTCTTCCATCAAAAAGATAAATTAGAGACAATTTGGGATTTGCTTGGTTTTGATATCCACCCATTCCCTAGTGCCCACAATTAAAAATGGACCAATCAAATCTCGCATTCCTCACTTACTTAAACAAAAGTAGAAAATTACTATATGATCTGCATACAGACTGACCTTTTTAACAGGTATAATACCTGAAAAACTAGTGAGAGAAAAGATCTGCTAACTCCATGACTCCCTTTTTCCAGGCCACACCCACGATTACTAAGCTCACAGACCGTGAGGAGACACTTCCACTGAGTACTTTAAAGAGTACAGAACTTGGAGCCAAGAAATTCCATCTCTAGACCTCTATTTTGTCATCTGTAAAATGAGTGTTAAATGACAGACAGATGGATTTTTTTTTAAGATTTTATTTATTTATTTGACAGAGAGAAACACAGCTAGAGAGGGAACACAAGCAGGGGGAGTGAGAGAGGGAAAAGCAGGCTTCCCACCAAGCAGGGAGCTCGATGTGGGGCTCCATCCTGGGACTCCAGGATCATGACCTGAGCCGAAGGCAGCCACTTAATGACCGAGCCACCCAGGACTTAAATATCTATGCTGTCTGATGCTGTTAAGGCAACTCAACCAATGCTTTCCTGCCTAAAACTAAAGGGAGGGTCTTCTAAACTTTTCCAGAGAGGAACAACAGTAATGGAGAAGCAGCAGGGGCAGGACACGGACACAGACGGAGAAGGGCACAACAGTCATTCTTGCTCAAAAGCTCTCTGGAAACCACCATGAAGAGCAACATGGAAGAAATGAGGAGTAAATGAGGTGACACACTTCTTCATCCCTGCTGGAGAGACGAAGAGAAAAGTTGATGCTCTCCACAACTCTAAAATACCCAAGCTTTACATCACATACTCCGCTTTCAAAGGACAGATGATCCTTGAACCACATGGGTTTGAACTATGCAGGTCTATTTACATGCAGATTTTTTTTGATAAATACAGCACCGTTCTATAAGAATGTCTTCTCTTCCTTATGATGTTTTTGATAACATTTTCTTTTCTCTAGCTGACAAAAATACATATAATATACAAAATATGTGTTAGTCAATAGTTTATGTTATCAGTAAAGCTTCTGGTTGACTGTGCGCTATTAGCAGCAAAATTTTTATTTATTTATTTTTAAAGATTTTATTTATTTATTTGACAGAGAGAAACACAGCTAGAAAGGGAACACAAGCAGGGAGAGTGAAAGAGGGAAAAAGCAGGCTTCCCGCCCAGAAGGGAGCCTGATGTGGGGCTCGGCTCAGTCCCAGGACTCCAGGATCATGACCTGAGCCAAAGGCAGCCGGTTTATGACTGGGCCACCACCCAGGCGCCCCAGTAGCAAAATTTTTGAAGAGTCAAAAGCTATACATGGAGTTTTGACTGTGCATGGTTAGTTCAAGGGCCAAATATATTTTCAAAATCATTTCAAATTTGTCAACACTCTAAGAATCCTTCTGCATATCTAATAAATTTTAGCATCTTTTCTTAGAGTTTGTATGACAGAGCCCAATACCTCCCTTGGTGTTTTATTTCAGTGAGTGTTCTGCATACTCCAATATTATAAAGACTGTAGGGTTTGGGGATTGTTTTTAACCATTACTTCCACCATTTCAGGACAGTCAGCTTTAGCAAATTCTGTCTTCTCCTCTCTCAACAAATGCACGAAGACAAGACACACAGAGGCATCACCAACGCAGGCCTGAGCAGTGCTCTCAGCCACACTGCAACGTGATTAGGCCAGCTGTCACCACAGGTGCTTTGTTCCTGCCATAATGAAGTTGAAACAGGTGGAGGCCGTCATACTTGAGAGTGCATAGAACCACCAGGAAGATGTTAAACCACAGACTGCTGCTGACCCCCCACCCCCTGTTTCTGATTCAGTCTAGGACAGGGCCTGAGAACTTGCATTTCTCACAGGTTCCTAGGTGCCTCAGAGGTTGGCGGTCCAGAAACCACACTCTGAGTACCACAGGCATGGGGAAATCTCTGAGCATCCAGTTAAGTGGATCCTATGCCTCTCTGGGATCAAAAAAAGTCAGAGAAGGAAATCAGGGTTCATTTTATGTCTTCCTTAAATTCAGATCCAGTTAACATTTACCGAGTTATGCGAGGTGGTAGAGTAAATGTTCTCACACACTTCGGATTCTCACAACCACCACTGAGACGGCTGTTGTCATCCTCATTTTAAAGAGAAGCAAACTGAGACTGCAGAGAGATTAAGAAACTTGCCCAAGACCACAGAGCCAGCAAGAGGAGGAGTCAGAATTCAAGTTCAGGTCCACAGACTCCAGACCCATCCAGTGATTTCAGTGATGCCCACTCTCTCGGGGAGTTGCCAATGGCCTCTGAGTGGAGGTTGTGAATGGCAGTGACAGAGGACGGGGAGCTACTGCGGGAACTGCCAACCGAGGAGCCTTGAAGGAACTCTTCACATGCACATCTGGCTAAGTGGGCTGAAAGACCAATTCCCCTCCCTGTACATCAGCTCTGCCAACTGTGAAATGAAAGACCAAAATAGTTGCCACCTACCCCTCAGCTTGTTCCCAAGAATGAGATAAGAGCTCTTAGCTATTATATAAGAATGATTTTTCTTTCCAGCCCCTCAGCTTGCTGAGTACTCTGAGAGGCTCCAAATCTTATAAAAAATGGGTTCACCTTTGCTCTCTTGAACTTGTTGCAGTGGTCACCCCGTTCTCCCATACTCTGATCTCTGCCCCCTCCTCTGGCCCTAATATCAACAAGCTGGGAACTCAAAGTTCAAGTGTGTTCCTAAGATGACACCTGCATTTCAGAAACTCCGTTTGTTCCTGCAGCGTGACTGACAGGAGAAGCTTCTGGAGAGCTCAGTTGGACACATTTTGAGGTGTTTCTCAGATTCCGTCCTCACTCTGTACTTCACGGGCCCTGAAGGCATATGCTGTAGGCGCTGCCTGCTGAGGAAGTGGCAGAGGACCTGTCACTCCTATTTTGTAAGCTTAGAAGGGCTGTGTCAAGAGCCTCGTCTTCTTAGAATGAAGACTCTTAGGGAGTTGAGTTGGTCTTGTCTCATGAACAGAGAGAAATGCTCGGGATCTGCATTCGCCAACAACCAAGCATCGCAGACAATACATAAGTGCTCCAGAGTCAAAGTGAGCAAATAAAGATTGGTTTCCTTTTGTTTCCTTTTCTTGGTTTTGTGTCTTGAAAATAAGGCCCAGGGGCACCTGGGTGGCTCAGTTGGTTAAGCAACTGCCTTCAGCTCAGGTCATGATCCTGCAGACCCGGGATCGAGCCTCACATCGGGCTCCCTGCTCGGCGGGAAGCCTGCTTCTCCCTCTCTCACTCCCCCTGCTTGTGTTCCCTCTCTGGCTGTGTTTCTCTCTGTCAAATAAATAAAATCTTTAAAAAGAAAAAAAGAAAAGAAAAGAAAAGAAAAGAAAAGAAAAGAGAAGAAAAGAGAAGAAAAGAGAAGAAAAGAAAAGAAGGCCCAGTTTCCCTTCTCCCAATCTCTCCTTGTGGGTGTTTATTTATTAATGCAGGGGAGTGAGACCCAGAGAGCCCTTCCCTTGCTCTGAAGTTCTAATTGTAATGCAAACAGTAGTGGGGGGGTGAAGTGTCACTGTGGTTATCTAATGATCAAGGACAGTCTCTGACTGTCACCACATGGTTCATTCTGCCTCTCCTCTCACTGTCCTGCCAATGACTAATTGATCTGTGAAAGCCCTTGGAGGTACTCTGAGTAAGAAAGACACTTTACATCTGCTTACAACAAATCCTCAGGGGAACAAAAACAAAAACAAAACCCATTTCGTGCACAAATTTCCCTACTTGACTCCTTCTCCATTCACTTTCCCGTTAGCTAAGTTTCAGCACCCAAAGAATTAACTAGACCAAAGAAAGAAAGAAAGAAGGAAGGAAGGAAGGAAGGAAGGAAAGAAAGAAAGAAAGAAAGAAAGAAAGAAAGAAAGAAAGAAAGAAAGAAAGAAAATCTTCTGATGGCCAATTCCTGCCAAACAAAGAGACTGACACACAAAGAAAAGAAACCAGAATCCATGGTAAAAAATGAGGAAAAGAAAAGTCGGCAGTAAGGAAGGAAAGAGGCTCTGTGGTCTTTAAGCCATTAATTTAAGACAATTACCAGATCTCAAAGTCAACATGTTCTGTTTCTACCACTGACCAGTAACAAGGACAACATGAAAAGCCCAAAGCCTGTGGTGTAGCCTCCTGGCAACTTCACTTAACAACACGAAATTCTAAAAGACTGATTTTTCACCTCCAGCAACCAATCTAATGCTTCTATACATAAAGTCAAAAATGCTGTCAGGCTCTTGTAAATCCATCCTCCCAAATCCACCTTGATTTGAGGTGTCTTGCAGCCCAACTGTGGATGAGAACTGCATTTTAGCTTTGCAATGCAGCTTCTGCCTACAGTGCATTTGCTTTTTAAAAAGGGTTTGCTAGGGCTGCAGAAAGAGGTGAAGGACTATTGATAGGAATACTGAGCTTTGATCAAAACTGCTTGTTGGAAGTGAACTTGGCCCAAACTCAGAGTTCTTCCCCTGTTGCTGATTGATTCTAGGGTCCCCTTGGGTAAAAGCTAGTAAAGCCATTCTTGGGCCTTTTTCACATGCACATGTTAAGCACTTTGGACAGCTGGGATAAGGAGGCTAAATTCATCCCTTTATTCACTGAGTCGGGTTTTATTAGGTATCTGAAATGTGCCAGACTAACAAGTAGAATCTATTTTTTTCATCACTAGTTGTCATGTACACTCATATAGAAATAACTGGTCTATTTTTCTTGAAGCAGGATGGCACAGGACAGTGGATGGAAGATCTCCTCTTCTCCCTTCTTCACAGCCTCTAATCTAAGTTTCATGGGGGAAGAGTTTTGGAGCCAACTGCTCAGTGCTCACTGAACTGCTTTGGTAACTCCTATTCCACTGGCTTAAACCTGATACAACACAGGATAACAACTAGCTTTCCAGAACTACCCACATCCAGAACCTGTGTAAGTACAACCCCACTTAGGACGTTTCCTAGAATACCTACCTATGCAGCAGAGAATTTTTTAAGTGACTTTTAAAGACACTTGAAGGTTATCCTCCTACCTATTTCTGGGTTTTCTCAATCACCACAGATAACCAAACAGGCCCAACAACAGAAACCCATCAAAATAATACAGTTGATCTTTTTAAGTCTTTGGAAAATTCAAATTGCTGTCATTCCTATTCCATAATGTGGGTATTTCTTGTCCAGCTTCATAGGACTCAAATCTATCCTTTCTTGCTTTGGAGACAAGAAAATACAAGTATAATATGAAAGAAGTTGTATCTGAACAGTCCTTACTAGTTTATAAAACATCATATAGTTAACAAAAACATTTTCTCATTTAACCAAAGCACTTTAACATTCACTGAGCAAACACTTATTAACCACTGCATAGATTTCCCTGGTGCCTAGCACAATACTTGGTGGAGGAAATATAAGATATGGTCTCTGCCTTCAAGAAATCCAGAGTCTAGTGGGTAAGAAAGACAAATCAACAATAACTGCAGTATGACATAAGCACAACAGAGAAATATAAAGGTTCAGTGATAGGAGAAAGATAACAGACATTAAGTACTCAAATTAAAAACAGTATTTGGAGGAGTTCTGTTTACTTACAGATTCCTAGATATCACAGATATCTAGGTATGTGTGCATAGCTAGAAACATATATAAGGGCGCCTGGGTGGTTCTGTCAGTTAAGTGCCTGTCTTTGGCTCAGGTCATAATCTCAGTGTCCCAGGACCCAGCCTGGGCACTGGGCTCTCTGCTCAACAGAGAGTCTGCTTCTCCCTCTCCCTCTGCCTCCCTTCTCCCTACTTTTGCTATCTCTCCCTCTTTCTCTCAAATAAATAAAATCTTAAAAAAAAACACACACAATAAAATATTTTTGACAATGGTGAGTTTTGGAAGACTCAGACATTTCTTTGTTGGTCAGAATTGATGTCCTCTCCTGTTACAGTACCAATTCCCAGCTATCCCTGAAACATCTCTCTTCACAGCCCAACAGTCCAATGGTTCACCATAGACCCAACATACACCCAACTACAACAACAACAACCACAAAATATTAGCAGTGGCTGATTATTTGCTAACAAGTCATGTGCTGAAGAACCGACAGCCAATGACCACTTAGAAATGTATCTGAATGTCAAGAAAGCAAAAAAAGAAGCACTCTAGTCAAGACTGCTTTTGATTAGTTGAGCACCATTTGCGTGAACAGAAGAGGCAACAATGATTTTGAGGAGGGTGAGAAAGGCAGGGAGGAAGAAACCAAACACGAATTGAAACCAGATGACACAAAGCGCCTGGCTCATGTAGTTCCACAAGAATGAGCATTAAGTTTCTTGCAGAAGGATGACTATCAGAAAGAAAAAAAAAAAAAAAACAGTTGTAATAAATCCTGACAAGAGCCAACAAAAGAAAACGTTGGACAATTTGTTGGGCAAATATTCAGTAAGGCTGATCCACCTCACTGTGTTGTTGTAAAAAACAGCTAATAAAAAAAATTGTCAAGGACACTACAAACACAGAAGAACGAACCAATAATAAGAACATTAATAATAAGGGAGGGCTTAGGAATGAAACTAGTTCCATCGAGACCAAAGATGTTGAGCAACCCGCACAGAAATAAAGAAAACAGATATGACTGCCTGGAGGTGGTCCAAACAAACATGAACCAAAATATTTTTGGCTCTTAGTTTTTAAAAATAAGACAAGTTTACAGGTTATAAGACTATAAATAAACATTGGCCAATGGGCTCTTGCTTTTCCCCAGAGGCAGCTCCCTTTGAAATGACTTCCTGGACAGAGGGCATGAGGGAGTTGAAGGCTCCTTCTCTCCTCCCTAGAGCTCATGGTCCAGGACAGGAAGGCTTTCCTCCCTAGTCTCGACGATTTGGAATTGGAAAAAACACTGGAAAGAATCCAAAGCTGTGGTTCATTTCATTCTTTCATTTCCTGCCTTTGCCAAATGCTAACAATTACAAACAAATGTTGTCTTCACAAAGACTTTCTTCTAGATGAACATTCTCCTCATTTTGGTTGCTTATGTGTATGTGACTTGAGAAACACTTTCTAAATCCCCAAGGTGACAGGACTTCCATGTAATGATAATGATTATTTAATGTCATCATCACAATGGGCTGCCTGAGCAAATGAAATGCTTGCTGGGTCTAAAGCATTCACTCAAGTGAGGTAAATCAACACTTTCCAGGGCACCAGATTTCCCATTGGGACCCTAAAGAAGGTAATTCATTACCCAGGCATTCCCCACCCTCAACACAAGTTCTTCATTTGCTTAACTGTCAGACTTCTCAGCCGGTGTAAGGAAGTCCAAGAGAGATAAGAATATGCCGAGAAGGTCCAGGCTGGGTGGATATTTTTAGTCGCCTGAAGATAGTCCAGGGTGATAATAATCCTCATAATATAACCCACATGAATGTGGTCCATCTTAACTTTCAAAGCACTTTGATGACATAAATCATCCCCTTTGATCCGCACAATAATCCCCGAGGTATGCAAAGCAGGTATTATTATAGTTAGCACCTGGCTGTGGCAGCAACAGGGCATAGACAAATGCCATAGAGTAAGCCTAGAAGCTTGGGGAGGCAAGAAAGGGTATAATGGGAAGAGCAGCTGAACCCAAAAACCAAAAGCCTTAAAACTATTGAGTGTCCAGGACCAGGGGCCAGTTAGAGTGAGGACCCACAACAGTACCTAGTTGGAGAAATGTGAAGAGGCTCAGGTGTCCAACTGGGCAGACTAGGTTTAGAAGATTACTGTTTATAAGACCAAAATCAAGAAAGATAGTAACTAAAAGGAACCAAGGGTTTGATATTTGCCAGGTGTTTTTCTGTAAGATGGTAACAGATTTAATCTGCACAACTAATCTATACAACATAGACATTATGAACCCATTCTTTCCAGATGAGAAAACTGAGGCTCAAAAAAGTGATGTTATTTGCCCAAGGGGCCATATCTGCTAACTGGAGATGAGATTCAGGGTCCAGGAGAAGGACAAAGCAACAGAAGGCTGGGCACTCTGGCCAGAAGGACCAGCAATATGTTTAGGGGAGGAACAATAAGAATATCAAGAAAACAGTTTAACAAGGAACAAAGGCTTCCGGAGCTCTGGATTCTGTGTGTACTTCATGCCCTAGAGGTGCATCCAGAGGCTGGTCTCACCGTGCCTGCTGAGGAGGCACATCTGACTGAAGTGGGAGAGCGGGGCTAACAAGCGAGATGACTCCTGGCAATGATCCCCCTTTTGGCAGTTGAGGAAACGAAGTTTCAGAGAGCCAAGGTCACAAAGAAGCTAGAGAAAAGTTGTTTCTTCTTTGCAGGACAAAGAGGAAGGGACAATGTCTGAAAACACAGAAGTCTGTGAGGATCACGGAAGCTGGCAAGAAGTCTGCTGCTGATAAAAGCCCAGGATGATGGAAGGAAGTAAAATGGGCAGAGCCCAAGGAAGAAAAAAGGGACTTGGGGTAGTGGAAAGGAATATTCTCTCACTACTTTGCTGCAGCACATTGGACAACATACTTCTCTGACTTTCACCTGTGAAATGGAGTGATTCTGTGAGAATTAAACACTTATAAAAGTCTGAATGCTACTTTAAAGCATTGAAAGAAGTTCTGATGTTGAAAGAGAAAGGATGGTCTCCAGGGACACTAATGCAACAGACAAGAATGCATTTGGATTGTGAAATGATCCCCTTCTTTGCATCTCATAAGATATTTTTAGTCAAAACTTAGGTTCTCCAGTCCTCATGAATTCAGCCTATGTCATAAGCAAGACTTTCAATTCTAGGAAGCACACAGAAAGCCATTTCAGTGACCTACAAGACTTAGATGTTTCTTCTGACAAACTATGAACCATTCCGCTTTAAACAAAGAAGATTCCTCCTGGAGGGAGAATTAATCAAGGGCAATAACATTCTTCCTAGACCTTATTACCACATAAGGGTCACAGCCACTAACAGTGCATGAAGACTTCAACCAAACTGCCTATAGCTCCTCTAAAATTGATTTGCCCCAGAGAGCCCATATGTGTTCGTGTCTGCAGTGACTCCAGGCAGCAAACAGAGCCATTTACAAGGAGTTCTGCCAGTTGTGAGCAGTGTCACTGGGAGAATGACCTGCACAGGGGCTTAGAAAATTTCACCTTACAAGTCTGGAAAAATTCAGAGCATCTCTGAGTCAGCAAGAACTGTGTAGGCCCCTGGTCTAACACCCAACTCTAACCCCCCTGGTCAGTGTCCTCCCAGAGCTAACAGGGCTTCATTATACAGATCTGGGTTTGGGTAAATTATTTCTAGGAAGTGCCCACAGGACTCTTGGATGTAAATTCAATAGCACCACGAGCCACTAAATGACTCATTCAAAATGTCTTCAACTTCTCTAATCCTCTTTTTCCATTATTATTTTTAAATGCCCATATTTTATAATAATGAATTCTTATACACACCACCTGCCAGCACCCCCACAAGCCACTTAGCCTCCTGAATAGTCATTGTGCTGCACATCCTCTTCCCCATCTTCCTCCCCAGTGGGCCCCCTCTACAAGCCACAGCCCTAGCTCACCTTCCAAACACAAACCCATTGTGGGCTAAGGACACTGACCACAGAGATGACCTCTCCTCCTGGACTTCCCCATTGCCAAGTGAAGACAGGGCAGGGCTGAAGTCTAAAATCAGACCAGCTAGACCTGCACTTAGCTCTGGCCCTGCCTATCAGCCTCAACCCCATCTGGAGGATTGTTGCATCGCAGGGCATAACAAGTGGACATTAGTTTACTTTAGATTTACAACAGAAGGTTGCCTGGCTGCCACTAGCTGGGGACAAGAGGAAGATCCCAACAGTTAAAACCTTTGCTGCAGCAAAGTCCAAGAACCTGAAAGGAGCTACAAAATAAAACTTTTGAAACCTCCCCACTTTGTAGTTGCATGTGCGATGCACGGCACTTCCGTCATGGAGTTAGATGGGTCTCCGTGCTGCTGCTAAAGCAGGAGGCAGACCCTGGGCTCTGACTCCATCTCATAGGTTAGCCAGGAAAATGTCACTAAAAACATACAATATGATTTTTAACATTCCAGGTCAGGGGTGCCTGGGTGGGTCAGTCAGTAAAGCATCTGACTCTTGATTTCTGCTCAGGTCATAATCTCAGGGTCCTGGGATCATCAAGCCCTGCATCAGGCTCTGCACTCAGAGGGAAGTCTGCTTGGGATTCCCTCTCTCTCCCTCTTCCTCTGCTCTCTCCCACCACCCCAAACCCTGCTCACTCTCTCTCAAATAAATAAACCTTGAAAAAAAAAAAGAAAGAAAAGAAAAGAAAAATATTCCAGGTAAGCACAAATTATTAAAATGAAACAAAGCCAGAGCTGGCTCCTCAGTGAGTTTTCTCTTTCTGTATCTCAGAATTAGGAGAAGTCTTACTTAACATTTGCTTCAGGTGACTCAGTTGTCTGTTAAGTGGAAAAGGGGGAAAACTCAAGGGGTTATCTCTGCCTAAATGCCCCAAAGCAGCCATCTTTTGGCTGGGCTTACCCAACAAATGGAACAGTATTTTTCTTCCTTTCAGTATAAGCGGTTCTCCACATGAGAAATGGGGAGAAAGGCCCAGAGAGGCTGGGGCCGCGGAGGCTGAGAAAGCCCAGCAGCAAAAACCATCCTCCTCAATTTTACCGCAAACAAGAGGTCGTTTTCAGAACACAACTTTAAAATAAGGTATACAGGACCTCAGGGTTTCAGGGAACTGGAAGTTCCTTGCTGGAACTCTCCCCATTGGAATGAACAGCTGGCTAACTTGGTAACTGGCAGTTCTCTCCTGCCCCCCAGTGCCCTTGGCTGCCCAAAGTCCCCACCGTGCCCCAGACTCCAGATCTTTACTCCAAGTAACCTTCTTCTGTGTCCTATTCCCTCAGGGAAAAGCACTGTATTTTTCCAAGGTAACACCTAGCTAATCTAATATAATCTAATCTGAAAGAGTTAGTGAGTATTATTGGATTAATGTGCTATTACTCCTAGAAAATACAATTTGCATTCTGGAGACACATAGCATTAAACTAAAGGAGTGGGAATTCCCATTACCCTGGCAGGCTAGGTAGGAAGACAATTTTGCAAGGGCTGGGAATTTGAACACTAAATTTATAAACGTGAAACAGACTTGCCTATGCCTACAGCAGGGAAGGTTTGGAGTTCCATTGTTTAACAGCTGCCAACCCTTGGCTCCATGTACTCTTTTTCTAACTCTTCCCCTCCTCGTCAGTATTGATGTGTTCAGAGGCCCTAGGCTTTCTTTTGACCTCAGATCACAACAGTGTTTGGTAATGCCTAGGCTGTACTTCATTAGTGGGGATTTCAGTACTTTTTTAAAAAAGAAAAAATACTGCCTTCCCAATTATTTAAAGTAATTATGCCTTCTATTTAATTCTTTTTATTTGGGTCCATTTTTGGTCAAAATAAGCCTCTTAGAGATAAGCAAGAACTCTTAGAAAAAAGAGCTGTATATATACTACATGTCTATATAATTTATGTTCCACACATCTGTGTATATATGCTACCTGTGTATATAACAAATTCTAAACCAATCAGACACATTGTCTTGCTCCTCATCACAACCCTATGAATTAGCAGCTATTATCCCCATTTTTTTCAAATGAAAAAAATGAGGCACTAAGTCTAATAAATTAGCCAAGATAACATAGCTGAAAGTACTGGAGAAGAATCCAAACACAATTCCAGGCTAAAGCTCTCCCTCGGAATCCCTCTCTTCTCCTACCAGATATAGGAAGGAGGGGTAGGGGAGAAGCAACAATATTTCTACCATCTTGAGGTTTCCCACCTTGCAGGGCAGAGTCATTAATTCTCAAAGTATACTCCCCAGACCAGCAGCATCAGCATCTCCAAAGAAACTTTTTAAAAATTGCCAATTCTGGAATCTACTCCAGACTTAAAGAATCAGAAACTCAGGGCACCAGGGTGGATCAGTTGGTTGAGTGTCTGATTCTTGATCTTGATCTCGGGCTTGAGAGTTCAAGGCCTACATTGGGCTCCACACTGAGTGTGAAGTCTACATAAGGAAAAAAAAAAAATCAGGTGAGTCTGGGTGGCTCAGTTGGTTAAGCATCTGCCTTCAGATCAGGTCATGATCTCAGGGTCCTGGGATTGAGCACCACATCAGTCTCCCTGCTCAGTGGGAAGCCTGCTTCTCCTTCTCCTCTGTCTGCTGCTTCCCCTACTTGTGCTTTGTCAAATAAACAAAATCTTAAAAAAAAAAATCAGAAACTCTGGGGGCAGGGCCTAGAAATTTAACAAGCCTTTGTACATTATTTGGATGTATACTCAAGCTTGAACTGCTGGACTAAGCCACCACTGTAGAATCTTGAAAATTGAGGAATGGGTCAGCAGTAACTGCTTTTTGATATATAACCCTCAAATCATTCCTTTTCAATTAGAAACTTGCACATGATTATATTGTAACCCTAGAGAGATGTGAAAAAGTGAGTATTATTGGCCCATGCTTGATGGGTGTGTAACACCGTGAATGGAAATGAGGTAATCAATGCAAAAAAAATAGTTTTTCGGGCACATAGGTGGCTCAGGGTTAAGGCCTCTGCCTTCGGCTCAGGTCATGATCTCAGAGTCCTGGGATGGAGGCCCATGTCATTGGGATCTCTACTCGGCAGGGAGCCTACTTCCTCCTCTCTCTCTGCCTGCCTCTCTGCATGCTTGTGATCTCTCTCTCTGTCAAATGGATGAATCTTTAAAATCTTTAAAATCTTTAAAAAAAATTAGTTTTTCAAAGTCCTGTAAGGTAGTCTAATAAGACGGAGTTTAAAAGCAGTGAAAAGGGTACTCTTATGCTTAGAAAGAGGGGAAAGTCTTATCTAAATTGGCTATACCAAATTGTCTCCCACGAGTCTGCCCCCTGCATGTACAAAATTACATGGAACATCAAGAAAAACACCTCTAGAGTTCATTGGACAAAATCTACAAACACCTCGTCTCACACTTTCTTTTCATTCTAGATTTCATGCTAGGTTTCTTTTTTTTTTTAAGATTTTATTTATTTACTTGACAGAGAGAAACAGAGCGAGAGAGGGAACATAAGCAGGGGGAATGAGAGAGGGAGAAGTAGGCCTCCTGCCGAGCAGGGAGCCCAATGTGGGGCTCATTCCCGGGTCTCCGGGATCATGACCTGAGCAGAAGGCAGTCGCTTAACCAACTGAGCCACCCAGGTGCCCCTCTTTTTTTTTTAAGATTTTATTTATTTATTTGTCAGAGAGAGCGAGAGAGAGAGCACAATAAGGGGGCAGTGGCAGGCAGAAGAAGAAGCAGGCTCCCCGATGGGCAAGGAGCCCAATGCAGGACTTGATCTCAGGACCCCAGGATCATGACCTGAGCTGAAGGCAGACACTTAACCAATTGAGCCATGCAGGCATCCCTGAACTGCTGATTTCTTAAGCCAAAACAAGCCAGAGGGCCAGTTGTGGCCTGGGGAAAGCTGCCAGTCTGAGGCCTCCCCAGTGCCTATAGCTGGAAAGCCTCTAACAGGACAGAAACAACCCAGAACACAAGTGCTCCACGCACACTGGGGCTTAATGCCTCAGGGCTCAGAAGAGGCCATTCTCAGGGAAGCAAGTTCTAGACTCAGCTTCTCAGACCTGATGAGTCTTCTGATTCCTTGGAGCTTATTCAGTATTAGCCTAGGTGTGCCCTAAATAAAATAGGAAATGCAGGGACATCAGTGTATCTGAACAAGAGAAATTATTTAGATCTGTTCTCAAACTGGGCCAGAAGTCAGCAGTAGAGGGAAAATTTCCTCCCTGGGACTGACTCCATGAACTCAACCTCCTCAGACGGGGGTTAAACCATTCACACCCTGCCGGGACTGAGTTGGTCTAGCCGAAAACAAAAGTTGGAGTCTGGAGCAACACTGGCTGTCAGTGCAATTTCAGCCGGGGAACCTGCTAGCTCCTAAGCAGTCGTTCCTAACTGTGTGACTTTGGCCCAGTATTTGACTTTCTGAAGTCTCAGTTGCCTGAATGGCTTCTTGGGGGGGGGTGGGGGAGATAATCTGGCAAACAGGAATAATTTCCACGAGGCAAGAATGAAGAGAAATAGGGCATAGTGGCCTCTACTGCCAGGCTTACCTCAGGAGATGCTAAATTACTGTCAGCTCTTTTCCTCTTTCCCTTCAAAGTGCTGAGGTGGATTTTCACCTGATTCCATGGGAGCATTAACCTCAAAGAGCAGTCACCAGGGGTTATATAAACAGGACTGTCTAAACAGGGGTTAAGTGCCCTGTTAACGGGTCTCAAAAGCATATCCCAGGGAACCTGGTATAGGAGTGAGTGATTTCTTACAGAAATAGAGAACAAGTTTGGGATGCCTCGCATCCTGGAGGAGAAAGCTACAATCCCCTAGTCTGGGTTAGATAACAGACCCTCCCTTAAACCCCTGGGGAACCTGCTTCCTCTCTACAACTCTTCACAATTAAACACACCCAAAAAACTGATAAAGGCAGAACTAAATTAATCCCTAAATACTCAGGGAAATGACACACCAACCAACTACACAGAAGGGAAACACCACACTCAGTGTCTGGGCATTGCGTTGAAAACCTTTCCCAGAGACCTTTTTCTTTTTCCCAACTGGAGAGAGCCCTCTAATGGCAAGTTAACACTCTGCTAGGAAAGGGCCTGATTCTGGGAGTCAGGGGGCAGTCAGACCTTAGAGGCGGTTTCCTCCCTTCAGGTCAGCAAATACGTAAGTTATTACCAAATAGCTAAGTTTGCATCCATGGTATCAACAGATGCAGGTATGAATTAATGAAGGTTGACGGTATAAAACCCAAATCCCGTATATTAAACTCTCTCAGCTGACTTGATTATGGTTTACCAAAGAAACAGAGGGGATAGAATAGTATATAAAAACCTTTCCTCTCCTCGCTGGTACACGGATAATCTTCTAGAAGTAGTACTTGGCTCCGCCAAGTATTTGGGCTGTAAAGACATCATATCAGACAGTTTGGAAGAGACTTCAAACAATCTAAAAGACCACCAAGAGCAGATGAGAAAATAGGTTATTGTCCATTAAAACAATGGAATACTAGGCAGCTTTAAAAAAAAAAAATGGTGAGGAAGCTCATTCCATACCCCTACAGAAATATTTCTGTGTCTTTATTTTTTCCCACATCTTTAAGTTTAAAAAGAAAAATAAAAGCACAGAAACAATGTACCTAATATGCTATCATCTGTGCAAAAAGGGTATCTATTTGTATTTGCTTCTTCGTGCATAAACTATTTCTAGAAGTTTGAATAAGAATCTAGCAATACTGGTTACATTTTGCAGAGATGTGAGACCTATAGGAATGATGGGCAGGAATAAGGAGAAACTTTCACTTTGTTATATATTTTGACCTTTGATATGAAAGTAAATAGTTTTTCAAATGCCAGCCTGGTTGTTATAAGGTTTTCCCTTACTCAACACTTTTGGAATGATTAACTTTTAGTTAGCACTTATTATGTGCCAGGCTAAGGCTAACATGTACCCTCTCATTCATTTCACCTACCCAACCACTCCTTGAGATCGTGAGTGTTCCTGGGATCCACATTCTAGAGACAAGGAAACTAAGGGGCAGAGCAGCTAAGTTTCTTGCCCAAGCTGACACAGACAAGGCTTCCAGGCAAGCCGATTGCAGAGTGCCTGCACTCAACACTGGCTGTGCCGCCGCGCCGGGGAAAGGTTCAACAACACCGTCAAGTTGGTACCAGGGAGCGTTGCTGGTTAAAAATCCAGGAAGCCTCATTAAAGGTTTGGAGAGGGTCTTTATTCATGGTCTCAAATATGAGATTTCCTTTGACTGGATGAACACACACACCATTATTCCCACGTCTACACTCATACAGTCTCACACTTACACATACCCACAACCACAGCTTCATACCCCCACAGTCACAGATACATGTTCATCCGTTCTCACACACATGCTTTCTCACACACTCACGTACACTCTTACATTCTCATACACTCATACGTTTTCTCACACACTTAGACACTCACATTGATACACACACAGTAATGGCCCTCCCTGGCTCTAACCTAACCCCTCCTCAGTTGCCTGGCGCAGCCCCAGAATGCTGGTACGCACCAGTCCAGAGTATCCTGGACCTTTCCCTTGCCAATTCTCAGGAGTCTTCTGTCCACATAAGCCTTTCCCAGATAAAATATGGAGACTCTTGTTTTATCTCACTCAACCCTCCTATAGTCCTGAAAATACTCCATGCTATCCAACTCAATCTTTCACTTAGTCGCTCTCACAAGGAGGATCTTCTCTTGCTCAGGCCCTTGAGAAGGAAAGATTGTTTCGCCATTCTATGGAGGCTTCCAGCTCCTCTGCTTGCACAAGCAATGAGGAAATTCATGCAATTTGATCTTTACAAGAAAGAGGTGCGACCCTCCCTCTATCTAGGAGAGCATTCATCCTGCTAGGACAAGCATAAGCACATTTCTTCGCCAACCCCGGCAGACACAAAACCACTGCGAGACCAACATTTTGTGTTGCCAACAAGCCATTTAGTGTCCCTGAAGCACTGCCCTGCAAGTGTTCTAGATGCAAAACCATTTTAAAAGGAGAATTAAATACAGCATTTGACATGTACTATTTTAATTCCTTTTGGGGTTTGCTCCCACTTTAAAGCATAACAGTTTTTAAACATTTTACTGCTGCCCCAAAATTCCTTGTTACCCTGCTATTTCAAATACTGGAGGACAAGATGCTTTCTGTCCATATGATACATCATCTTACTATACAGTGACTAAAATGATATCACAATTCCAGGCACCCTTCAGAAATTTTTCCCTTTATAATAATTAATAACATTAGAAAGTCCTTCACAGTCATTATTCCACTTAATCCTCTGTGACAATGATATTATTATTCCCATTCTGCAGATAAGAAAGCTGGGATCACAAGTGGGCAAGTAAATGGTCTAAGTTCATACTGCTGATAATTAATAATATGAATTAGAAGCTGAAGCCAGATCTCAGTACAAATCCACATCACACTAAAGTGTCCTTCGGGACCCATATTAAATTCTCCATTCTCAGTGGTTCAAACTCTCAGCTCTTGCAAACCAAAACAAAGCGAGCAACATTTTGGAGTATCAGCTCTCTGCACAGCATGTAATTATGTGATGCTGTTCATTTTGTGTCTTTGGGATTTATTACTGCCTTGTGTTATTACTTCACGTATACTCTAAGTATTAATCACATGGTTAACTCTTTACCTTCAGAGAGTATGTCTTTTTCATCTCTGGACCCCCATACTGAGAAGAGTCTTTTGCACGTTTCAGGTGATTTCTAGATGCTCGTTGATGGGGACTTGTTACCTCTATAGGACAATCTTTGCATGAATCAGGCCTCTTTGCCTCAAAAGATGTGTGGACAAACATTTTTCTCACAGTATCCCGTACAAGAGCAGATAGGAAGCAACCAAATACTTCCTAAGGGACGAGTGGTTAAATAAACTATCTGCACAAGGAGAAGTCACACAACTATTTAAAATCATGTTTTAAGAAACCATTGAATAACATAAGAAAACTTTTACCAAATATTATGGTATATTTTCACCAAGAGCAAAGAAAAAAAAGCTTAGAGAAAATACCTCAAAAATGTCAGTTTTTATGGCAATCCTTGGGACCACTCATTTCAATCCTGTGAGCTTCATTTTTCTTTATCTATAAAATACAAGCAACATTTGTTTTCCTTACAAGGCTCTTGTAAACAGTTTAAGCTTTTCCAATAAGAAGTGCTTTGTAAATTAATAACAACGGTACTAAATTATGCAATAAATGCTTATGTGATCTTTATATAGTTTTCTTAACAAAGACTTTAGAGGGAATAATGCCTTGTCAACTAATAGTGGAAATTTTAGTGGATTTTCTATCTGCTAAAACTCTGCTCTTCTTCCTTTTAAAAACTAAGCCTGTGCTTATCTTATAATCAGTGAATTATTACGAAATGATTCTCCATTGATAATTCAAGGAAAGAAGAAACCCATCTACATCAATAACCTAAATAATTCAGCTCTTTTCTTCTTTTTCTTTTCTTATTATCAGTGAATAGGAACTAGACTTATCAGAATAATAACCTCAGGGCTCCTCTTATGTTGCTGTTCACCCAGTCACTGTGGGGCTGTAGGATGAGGCATGACAATAAACTCTTCATCAACATGCTGAGGGGTCACTGCAGGCTTACTACAGGGTAGGGGTAGGCCATCCAGACATGGTAACAAGCTCAGCCAGTTTTCTTATCCGGTGGGAGCACCTCCAAGATCCAAAGCCACACAAACAATCCTCACACACACAGCATGGGCTGCCACAGCAGGTTCCATTTCAGGAACCCTTAACTTGGAACCTGGTCCTGCCCAAGCTCCCCAGGCTGATAGGTCCCTCTCCTCCTTCAACCATCCTGCATCACATTCAGCTACAGGGGTGACCTCCAAAGCACTAGGTGAGAGTTGATCTTGAAAGAAGCTCCCTTCAATTCTACACATATGCAATCAGCACCCATACCGTGCCCAACTTGTCCTCTGTGCACAGCAGCTCCACACTTTCCTTCAAACTCCGGTCATTTTTACAACGGCTTTCTCTCCTCCCTACTTCATCTCCTCTCCACACAAGCCAGGCATATGTATGACTTCATTGGTAAGTGGCCAATATCCGCATTCTTCATCAAACACAGTCTTTCAAGATTTATAAATCAGGAAGAAAAGAACCATTCTCAGTCACCTGATAACACATTAGCCACGCAGAAGCCTTTGGGAAAAGCCAACATTCCCAGCTGACTATAACTCCTACTCCTTGAAGCATCAAAAGTTTTATGACACTCACCGTTTTCAGTGGAAATCCTTCTCCCTTATAGTCTAGGCCCTCTTTTTTTCCCCCCAGGATTTTATTTATTTATTTGACAGAAAGACACAGCAAGAGAGGAGAGAGAGAGAGAGAGTGAGAGAGCACCCCTACAAGCAGGGGGAGCAGCAGAGGGAGAGGGAGAAGCAGGCTTCCTGTCCAGCAGGGAGCCTCGTGTGGGACTCAATCTTAGGACCCTGGGATCATGACCTGAGCTGAAGACAGTTAACAACTCAGCCATCCAGGTGCCCCGCACTCTGCTTTCTTAAACAGGTTACACTGAATTTTTACCATCTTATTGACAGCTCATCCTCAAGCACATCAGTGATTCCCTCCACCAGGTGATTTTGGGTAAGATTCCCTTAGGTTTGTGAGCCCTACGCTGCTGTCTTCTGAGGTTTTACTTTTTCTGTTCCTTTCCTTTGGGAACGTCAGTTTCTGCTTCTCTCTGGCCTTCCCTACTCCCTCTCCTAACCTACACTTAATAATCTGTTATGTGTTCAGAATCTACTAATCAAAACTTGTTGGTTTCCAGATAGGGTCTGGGGGCCTCTCCCACACCTCAATTCATCAACTTGACACTGCCTGTTTTGGCTTCTCTGGGCCCTCCCGCCACTACCCCGTTCCTACCATGTTCTAGGTAGATTATTCAAGACAGACATTTCAGAAAGTTGAAGTTTTCACTGCATTGTAGTCCACACCTGGGACCTATACTTAAATAACTTTGCCACGACCTCTTGAGGAATGAGAGTGTGACATGAGAACCTAAGGCTAGAAATTTTAAAAACAAACCAAAAAAACAGAGCAAGAGGAATATTTTTATATTTGCTTTTCTTTCGTAGGTGACCAGTTGCTCCAGATTTTGAGGATATTTGCTCCTCCCTTCAACCCGGCTCCATAACCTCAATCAGAGGGTACAAAAAAACCACGAAAGTACATGATGGAAAATTAGAAAAGTTCATTTATAGCTAATGTAATAAAGGGAGATAAAGACACCAGACGTAAGAGTGGGCATAATGTATTCTGAACTCATTCAATCATAAAAATAAAATTTTATTTTGTTTTAAACCGGCTGAAAGGGCAAGACGTGTTGCTAGGAAACATACCTCCAGGTTTGCAGGCTTCACGGAAACCGTTCTTTAAGGATCACAGAGTTGTGTTTTTCAGTTGTCTCCTCAGACTCTTCAAAGCTATTTGCCTTCTCATCCATGCTATGAAAATGCCCCACGTCAACCCTGACACCTTGTTCGTTGGGGAACATTTCCCCAGGTCCTGCTGCGTGCCTGGCGCTCCCTGGGCATGGTCACAGCAATTCTCCCCCGGCTTTCTCTTTCCCCCTGAGTAAAGATAACCAGAGGGTGTTTAGAACTCTATTGTTACAGTGTTTCCTAACTGCAGGTTCACAAACGGGCCCTCGGACCTCCGATGCGAGGGCAGGCGGGGGGCAGTGGGAGAGAGAGCGGCCGCCACTGCGGGGTGGTGGGAGACAGGCGTAACCAGCGCCGAGCGGCTGCGCCTGAGCCTACGCTCCACGCCTGCGCACCAGAAGCTCTCAGGTTTACATTTGGCACTTCATTGGGTTGGTCACTTCATATCATCCAAACGGTCTCCCCAACACCTTACTTTCTCAAGGCCATGTCCTTGAAAACTGCTTCCACTATGGGAATGTTGAGGAGCGTACATTCCAAGGACATGGAAGCGGGGTGAGGAACCTCCCATTGCCCGGATCCGGCTCTCGGATCAACCCACGGTCATGCCCTCTCCATGACCTCCTACAACACTAACAAATGAACAACAATATATGTAAACTGAGGCTTTTCTTGGGTGTGAGGAGAGGTTAGGGTGGCTGGGTTATGGAGAAAAAATTAATAAGAATAAAATATATATATGTAAAACTTCTTCACTACAAGTGTTGTTTAAAATAGCAGGATGCTGGAAAGAATCTAAATGGTTTAAAACAGAATATTGATACAAAAGAATACCATGTGGATTCCATAGTTACTAACCCAGGAGTATACTTACCTCATATTAATAAATGAGAAAAATGTATTTCTTAAAGGAGCATTAACTACAGCATATAATCACTTTTATAGCGGGACATTATTTATGAACATGTAAATGCATTTTCAGACCTACAAGAATATACACCAAGATAGGTGGTAGAATTGTAAATGACTTTTCTTTCATTTTTGCTCATCTCTGAACAAAAGAAATAACTGTCTTATCAGTCACTACAAACCTTCCTAAAGTTGGAAAGAGCCTCTTCCTAAAACCAACTGCATTAAATCCAAAAGACAGAGACAGAGGTCCCAATAAACCAAGCAGTCTATCCCTTTAACCACTATGCATACTGCCATATAAAACATGAATTGTTGAAGTGTCATGCTACCCAGACTGAAACAATGGGAGGGCTTTTGGAGTATAATTGCAAATGTTACTAGAGAGCAGATTATGAGAGTGTTGAGTATACCCTCCAGAGACTTGGCCATATATTTCCAGCTGCAGAACAATGGGACCTCAAAAGCCCAAAACGTCTCAGAGAAGATGGCATTAACTAAAAAGGATCTACATTACTTAGAAACCTCAGAAATGCCAAGCTAGAAGGTAAAGCGGAGATAGCCAACTGAATATAATTAACATCTATCAGCTGGATAGTCCTGAATTATGTCCACTATAAGTATTATAAGTTTTATATAAGGGTATAAGTTAAGAAAAAAACTTAAAAGGACATTAGAATGGGGGCATCTGGGTGGCTCAGTCAGTTAAGTGACTGACTCTGGACTTGGCTTGGGTCATGATCTCAGGGTTGTGAAATACAGCTCCCTGCCAGGTTCCGTGCTTAGTGCAGATGGCTTGGGATTCTCTCCCTTTCCCTCTGCCTCTCCCCCTCTGCTTATGCATGCACATGTGCTCTCTCTTTCTCCCACTCTGGGGGAAAAAAGACATTAGAATGGTTGGTAAGTAAAATAATAATTATTGACTTCCAGTCAAGATGGTGCAATGAGTTCATGCTTTGATTACCTCCTTTATGCTCCAAATATATAGTAATATATGGTTAAATATGAAAAGAGAGAATGTTTCTAGATTTGAAAACAAGATAAACATCTCCATGAAACAGAAATGCAAAACTGAGACACAGGCTGAAGTTATGGCTAGGCTAGAAATTCAGTTCTTCGGGAGTCAAAGAGTTTTAAAAGCTCCACAGATGATGGGTAAGAAGGCTCACTACTTAAGAAAGTAGACTGAACAAAACAGCCAATTCTTCCTAGAGCTATAGTAAACTTCTCCCTAAAGAGAGAAATTAAATGCTAAGGAATGAGCTTTTTAGAGATAAGGTTGCGGTTTGAAGGGCCACTGTACTATCTAAGATTTTTAGCCTTCCAAGAATCAGTTTTCACCTTATTGCGGGCAATACTACCCCTGTTAAAGATACATAAGTTACCTTGATAAGAACTGAGCCAAAACTGCTGACTGGGCATTTGACTGGTTCTTGGGTACTCCTCCATCACTACAGGACAGAAACCCCAAACAGCAATTTAAAGTCTAATTACAGATTACCGCCCTGGAGAATGATTGGTGGGAAGGGTACCATAAAAATGTTGGACAGTGAGGCAGATGGGGTGAGTGGGAGAAAGAAAGAGGAATGGGAAACAAAAAAGTCTTATCTAAAATTACTGGTAAACCCAAATTCCAAAAACAATAATTGGTTGCTAAAAAAGAAAACCAACAAAATTAACAATCATGCATCCACTCTGGAAAATTAATTTTATAGAACAGCTTAACAAAGACTTTAAATTAGAAACATGGAATATGCAAAAAAAGAGAGTGCAGCATAACCTCCACTTAAAAAGGATACAAAATTTTTCAACAAAGACAGGCAAAAAATGAAACAAGAATAGTGAGATATTTAATGGAAGCAAGTAGAAATTAAGAAAGGAAATATACAGTGATTGAATTTTAAAATATAATAAACAGGACCAGATTGTTTTCCCTTCTAGACAGAGATAGATGAGATAGATGATAGATAGATAGATAGATAGATAGATAGATAGATAGATAATAGATGGATGATAGATAAATTTATTTAAATGGGCTATTAAGAAACATAGAAATAGAGGGGCACCTGGCTGGCTCAGTCAGTTAAGCGTCTGAATTGGCTCAGGTCATGATCTCAGCATCCTGGGATCAAGCCCCATACCAGGATCTGCCCTCAATGCAGAGTCTGCTTGTCATTCTGCCCCACCCTCTGCTCATGCTCACTCGCATTCTCTCTCAAATAAATAAATAAAAATCTTTAAAAAAGAAACAATAGAAGTAGATTGAGAGATTCCAACATTTTAATAAATAGGAATTCCAGAAGAATAAACTGAAATGAATGATAAGGAAACAATATTTGAAGAAATTATTGCTAATAATTTTCCAGAATTAAAAGAAAGAAAATCTGGTGAATCATCAACGCAGTATAATCCAAATACTAAGCAGAATAAATACAAATAAAACCATATGTGGACACATTGAAGTGAAACTATAGAAATTAAGAGTAAAGAGACAGTCTTTAAATCTAGCAGAGAAAAAAGACAATCTAAAACAGAGGGACAACTGTGACAGCAGGTTTCTTGTTAGCTAATGTAGATATCAAAAGTTCATGAAATAATATCTTAAAAGTGCAGAGACTAGGGTGGCTGGGTGATGGACATTGGGAAGGGTATGTGCTATGGTGAGTGCTGTGAATTGTATAAGACTAATGAATCACAGACCTGTACCCCTGAAACTAACAATGCATTATATGTTCATAAAAAAAAAATACCAAAAAAAAGTGCAGAGAGATGGTCATCCAGAATGTTAACATAAGGGAGAAATCAGTAAGGAATATAGGGAAACTGTATTATCCTTGCAAATTTTCTGCAAATCTAAAATAAATCCCCCAAAATTTTATTTTAAAAAAAATGTTTAAGTGCAGAGAGGAAAAAACACTTTAGCTAGAATTTTATAGTAGCCAGTTAATCCATCTGCTAAAAACATAAAAATAATTATTAAAGAATACACATCTGTAGGAAGTACACTGAAAACAGAGAAAGTTGTAGGATTACAAAAAAATGATGAACCTAGAAATTGATTGATTTGCTTGCTTGCTTGCTTGCTTGCTTCCTTCCTTCCTTCTTCCTTCTCTACTTCCTTCATGAATAATTCAGTCCACAACCTAGTAGGTGGGGCCAAGCAAGGTAGGCATCTGGAGCTATAAGGAAGGAAGTGGCAGCAGCTAAGCATGGGTTGTTGAAGCTTAGCAAAATGAGATGATCTGTGCGTCCTAGTATGTGTTGTCCAAGCTAAAGCAAGGGAAGAGGGTGTCCACTCAGGAGAGAGGTAGCAATAGCTTCTGTAAAGTGAGGAGATCATCTATGCAGGGGGAAAGAGTGGTGGTGGAGAGAGATTGGTTGTAATAAGTAAACACATTGAGAAGCCATGTTCTTCACTGTCAGAGAAGAGAGTTACATGTAAAGGAAGAAAACTAGAGTGAACCCTGTGATGGCTTTGAAGTGCAAGAATTGATATCAGCTCATGGTTTTCAACATGTGTGTGGGAGTCTGTGTGTACACAGCTCTGTCCCCTGTGAGGACCTAGGAACATCAACACCCTAAGATTAATAATATACCTAGTACTCAAACCTTGGTTTCTGAATATTATTCTTCACTAAAAGGAACCAAGGTTTCAAGAAAATATGGCTACTTTCAGGGCTAGGGGAGGGACAACCTAGAATCAATCCTCTGTTAGTCAAGAAATTTAGTGGTCACATTTGTGGGAATAAAAACTGGCATAGCCACTTGGAAAACAGTATGGTGATTCCTCAAAAATTTAACAAGAGAATTACCATATGAATCAGCAATCCCACTTCTGGGTATATATCCAAAGGAAAAGAAATCAGTATCTCAAAAGAGATATTTACTCTCCCAAGTTCACTGCAACATTATTTCCAATTGCAAAAATATAGAAACAACCTAAATGTCTGTCTATAGTAGAATATTATTCAGCCATTAAAAAGAAGAAAATCCTGCCATTTTCAACAACGTGGATGAACCTGGAGGGCATTACACTAAGTGAAATAACTGAGACAGAAAAATACAAATAGTATGGTCTCACTTATAAATGGAATCTAAAAACATAAAATTCATAGGAAGAGAGAGTAGAATGGTACTGGGAAGGGGGTGGAAGAAATGGGGAGATCTAGGTCAAAGTGTACAAACTTTCGGTTTAAGGGGATAAGCTTTGGGTATCTAATGTACAACATGGTGACTATAAAGTACTGTATTCTATACTTATAATTTGTTAAGAGAATAAATCTTAAGTGTTCCCACCAAAAAAATGGTAGTTATGTGAAGTGATGTATGCTTTAATTAACTTGATTGTGTTAATCTTCCATAATATATGAAAATCTCAAATCATAATGTTGGACACCTTTAAATATTTACAATTTTAGTTGTCAGTTATACCTCAAAAAAGCTGGGAAAAAATAACAAAATAAAGGCCAAACTACCAGCAAAGAAATCTTAAACTCTATCTGTATATTTTACTAAAAATTATAGGTAGGTATTTTACAAGCAAATATATCAATGTAAAAAAAAATAAATACAATTATAACACCAAAGAATTTAAATGAAACACTAATCCTAAAAGAAAGCACTAAAAAATGATGGAAGGGAAAGGAGAATAGTCTCTTCAACAAATGGTGCTAAGAAACCTGGATATCTGCAGGACAAAAATGACATTGGGCCCCCACATCATACTATACATAAAATATTAATTTGAAATGTATCAATGATCTAAATGTGAGACCTGAAACTATAAATTCTTAGAAGAAAAGAAAGGAGTAAATTTTCATGACAGTGGCAATGGTTTCTTTAGATATGATGCCTCAAAAACAGGTAAACTGGACTTGATCAAAATTTAAAACATTTTGGGCATCAAAGAGGGTATCTATCACGACTAAAAATACAACTTGCCGAATGGGACAACTATTTGCAAATCATATATCTGATAAGGGTCTGGTATCCAGAATATATAAAGAACTCCTTCAATTCAAGAATAAAAAGCAAACAACCCAATTTTTAAAATGAGTTTAACACACATTTTTCCAAAGAAGATATATAAAGGACCAAACAAGCACATGAAAAGATGTTCAACATCATTAGTCATTAGGGAAATGCAAATCAAACCACAATTAGATACCACTTCACACTTAACTAGGATGGCTATAATTGAAAAAGGAAAATGAGTGTTGGCAAAGATGTGAAGAAAACAGAACCTTCACATATTGCTGGTAGAAATGTAAAGTGGTGCAGCCACTGTAGAAACAGTTTGGAAGTTGCTCAACATGTTAAACATAAAATTACCATATGATCCAGCAATTCTACTCATAGGTATATACCTAAAATAATTGAAAATAAGTGTTCAAAAACTTGCATATGCACTTTTATAGCAGCACTATTCACAATAGCCAAAAGGTAGAAACAACCTGAATATTTATCAACAAATGGGTAAATAAACCGAACATGGTATATGGTATATCCACGACCATTAACAACCACTAAAAAATGAAGTACTGATACATGCTACAATATGGATGAATCCTGAAGATATTAAGCTAAGTGAAAGCAGCCATACATAAAAGACCACATGTTGTATGATTCCATTTCTATGAAATATCCAGAATAGCCAAATCTTTTGAGATAGACAACAGATTTGTGGTTACCAAGGACTAGAGGGACAGGGGACTGGGGAATGACTGTCTAAAGGGTACAGGGTTTCCATGTGAGGTGGTGAAAAAATTTCTGGAACTACATAGGGGTAGCAGTTGCACAACGCTGTGAATGTATTTAATGTCACTAAATAGCACACTTTAAAAACAGTTAAAATGGTAAATTCTACACTTTCTGTAACTTTGCCACGATTTTAAAAATTAAATGAGAAAATATTTGCAACAGCATGGATGGATCTAGAGAGTATAGTGCTAAGTGAAATAAGTCAGAGAAGACAGATACCATGATTTCATTCATATGTGGAATTGAAGAAACAAAACAAAACAAAACAAAACAAAACAAAAAACAAAACAAAGGAAAAGAGAAAGAGACAGAGACCAAAAAAGAGACAGTATGGAGAACTGATAGTTACCAGAGGGGATTTAAGTTGGGAGATGGATAAAATAGCTGAAGTAGATTAAGAATACACTTATAATGAGCCCTGGAGTAGTGTATGAAACTATGAATCACTATGTTGTACACCTGAAAATACTATAATACTGTATGCTAACTGCACTGGAATTTTTTAAAAATTAATTGAGAAAAATAAAATTATGGAGATGCATCAAAAGGGACAGGAACCAGCTTGAGTACCTCTCACTGGCCTATCTGGGACAAACAGAACATCAAAATAAGTAGTAACAGAAACAGAAGATACACCTTTGAATAAAAAGGAAATCCATGAGAACAAACCAATATTTGAGCCCAAATGGGGAAAAAAAAAAATTAATTGGCATTTTGTTTCCTTACAGTAAAATGGCAACTAATCTTTGCAGAAGGAATGATAGAATTAGAAAAATCACTATGTGGTAACCATCATAGTAATAATTAATTCAGACAAGAAACATCAATGGGTAATAGCGCCAGTAAAATTTGATGAGGAAGGAGGTATATACAAAGTCTTAAAGTGCCTCCTCAAAAAACACATTAATTACAAAAGGAAAATGAATAAGTGTATAGTGGAAAAACTTGATACCACGTTTATCAAATGATCAAAGTTAACATCAGCAGTAATGGGACAAACCAAGTCATGTGCCACTTGATAGGATGCAAAAAGATCATAGCACCTCTCATCAGTTGGGTGGGTCAAGTTAGCCAAATGACTCACCTCTTTAGACCTCTATTCATCTGAAACAAAGGAGGAAAGCTAGATAATATCTAACTTCATTCCAGTTCTAAATTCCTACTCTTCCAGTACTTACTGCACTAATATAAATAGGTGTCATCATGTTTGGAACTTGGGAAGGTAAAACTCTTCTCTCAGTGTAAGTGGCTGATGTTCTTCTACAAGCAAATCAGGCAAAATGGGCACACAATGACACACAGAGTAAAACTCAACGACCCTAGGCTAATTTCATAGGGGATACTGGAAAAGTCCAAATTAGAGAGTTTTTAAAACCATAATATTCATTCCTTGTGAGGACATATCTGAGTTCAAACTAGGGTAATAAAATGACTATATGTGAGTACATTTATAAGTAAGTGCTTGAAAATATTTTTTTTTCCCCTTGAGGAAGTTGAATGTGCCTCCTCCACCTTGTGAATACCATCCAGGATCACAGCAAAAGCTCTAAGGTATACAAAGCACTGCAGACCTCTCAGGCACGGCCCTCACACATGGCAATCACTAAGAACATCTTCAGTACAGGACAGAAATCTCTACTTGGCCACAAGGCACTGCTTTCAGAGGGGTAAGATTAATGTCATTTAGTTAAGCAGGGGAGAATGGTTCTATAAAATAACTCAGGCTCTCAGGGCAATTCAAATTACCAGCAACCTCATAAATAAATGCAATCATATCAATATACAACTGGCAAACCATCAAAAAGTGAAGTCTGAACTGATCTTATTAGACTGTTTGGCATTAGCCATCAGCTTTTATGCAAACAGAAACATATTAATTGGTTAATTCATAATCTTTTAAGGTTAGAAGAGCCAATTTGCTATAATTGTTTTTACTATCCCTTCAGTATACAGAACCAACTATATAAATTCAAAATACCAGAGTTACTAAAGGTAAAGCATGCGTTACTAACACATGATGGACTGGGCTTTTTTTTTTTTTGGTATTATTATTAATTCTTGCTATACTAAAAACATTAGAAAAGTACCCTTCAATCCTTTGGGCCTTTTTTCTCCTCTTCATCGTGTATATCTAGTTAGTCACAAAGTCCCACTAACGCTTTTTTTTTTAAGATTTTATTTATTTATTTGACAGAGAAAGAGATCACAAATAGGCAGAGAGGCAGGCAGAGAAACAGGGGGAAGCAGGCTCCCTGCTGAGCAGAGATCCCAATGTGGGGCTCCATCCCAGGACCCTGGGATCCTGACCTGAGCCGAAGGCAGAGGCTTAACCCCCTGAGCCATCCAGGAGCCCCCTCCTAATGCTTTCTTTCCGAATGTCTCTAGACTCCAGTCGTCCCATGACCACCAGTGCAGGTCAGGCCCTCATCGCCCCACACGTGGTTTATCACAGCAGACAGAGGGCATCTACTCTGGCTCCTCATGTTTTTCAAAACCTGCTAATCGATCTGTTGTAGTAACTATCTCTCCATCCTTATATCATTGCCAACTTGACCCAAATTCTTTCTACTCAAAAAGTTTTTTTAACCACGTTCATGAGACAGAGGCAAGACCTGAGGTACCAACCCACAGTTCTCCAAGTTCCCACTAATCTGTCTTTAACACTATTTGGGAGCACACAGTCCTATCCCACCTTCCTGTACTTAAGTGTATAGTGGAAAAACTTGATACCACGTTTATCACAGCCCATACTATTCCATATCCCATTTGTCCCTTACAAAATATTCTATTAAATTACTTGCAGAAACTCTAGGAAATCGTGTCTTCAGAATGTCTCCAGTAATAACTCTCAAGTGTCATTTTGCTGGCAGCCTTTTCTCCGTTGGCCTTCTAAAAGATGGAGCACTCTGAACTCAGCCCTCAGCATCTTTCTTTCTATTTTCATTCCATCTTAAGATGATCTCATCCAGTCCCGTAAATGTCATTATACCAACAACTCCCAAATTTGTACCTTCAGCCTTGCTCCTTCCTGAGCTCCTGATTCAAATATCCAACTGTACATTATAAATTTCCCTGGGGAAATCAAATAAAGCATGCCCAAAGGCTTACCCTCTCTCCGTAAACGGTTATCACCATTCATCTAATTACTCAAGAACTTTGAATTCATTTGCCTCCCAACATTCAATTCAACAATATATCTATCTCTCTGAAATATATCTCAAATCCAACCTCTAGAACCACACTATTGCTGCCACCCTTAGTCTGAGTCATTAACATTACTCACCTGGATTGTTAGCATAGACCCCCAGTGGGTAGTTGAGGTCCTGTCACTTATTCGAGTATTCATTCAGAGTATCAGACCTCATGGAAAAACAAAAAAGATTATGGGGTACCTGGGTGGCTCAGTCAGTTAAGCCACCAACTCTTGATTTCAGCTCAGCTCATGATCTCAGGGCCATCAGATCGAGCCCTGTGTCAAGCTTCATGTTCAGCACAGAATCTGCTTCAGATTCTCTCCCTTTTCCTCTCCGTCCTGCTCTGTCCCTCTTTCTTTCTCTCTAAAATAAATAAATAAAATCCATAAAAAGAAAAAGAAAAAGTAAAGAATGTTAGTTTGACATGATTTAGATTTAATAAAACCCCATTGCTGTGAGAAATCCACTTTGTTTCTTATTTTTCTTGTTCTTTCTCTGTCCTTTCCTCTTTCTATAAGTACCTCTGTCTCTCTTTCAGACTTCTTTCCTTCTTTCTTCCTCTTCTCAATTTCCTTTCTCTCTTCCTCTCCCTATTATTTTACTGAACAGCTAGGCACATAGTATAGCAGGAAAATGCTAGGATTTGGAAGTAAGGGTTTTATTCCTGTGGTAATGGGAATGTAATGATGAAGGAAAGTAATTATGATGAAGTCAGTTCATATTTCTGGCCCTCAGCTGTCTCATCTATTAAATAAAGAGATTATAGTGGATGGTCTCTGAGGTCCCTTAAAGTTCTAGAAATCTATTCAAGGTATTTATTGAGTAAAGTGCTATGTTTCTTGTTCTTAAAAGTAGGTAAATTCAATATTTTATATTTCCCTGAGGGGAAAAAAAGCAAATTAGTTTTTTTTACAAGGCCTTCAATTGATCCTTCTCTACCAGGGGTCAGTGGCTCTGAATAGAAAAAAAATGCACCCCTCCCTGGGTATGGCCTAACTGTTCAATATTTCTGCAGTTATTTCTGTCTTTGGGCCCTCTTCGGGACAAGCAGTTTCCAAGAAGAGGCCAATAGGGCACTTAATATGAAGACTACTAAGTTGTATTCCAGGCTCTGTGGTAAGCCTTTTTTTTTTAATCCTTGAATCAAGTCTACATAAAGTGATATTATATTATCATTCCGCTTTTACAGAAGAGGAAACTAAGGTGCAAAGAGGTCAAGAAATTTGCCTAAGGGCACACAGCTCATGGGTGGTAGAGCCAAAATTTGGACCCAGATCTATCTGACTTGAAAGCCTATGCCCTGAAAGATTACCTATTCTACTTCCTTCCAGAAATACTGTCAAAAGTCTATCCTTACAGGTGTCTAGCTCCTCTTGGACTGACAAAACATGCGGCCTCTGTTATCCTGGAGACCACACCCTACCCTTTACCTGACCCAATAGGACCAACCGCACTACAGGACTTTAAAGAGAAAAGACTTATAATTTCTTATGGTACTGGTATCAGCTCTTTGGGCACTCAATAAGCCATGGGCACTGAGAAGCCATGGTAAGAAGCAACTTACCATCTAGGATTGCCTAATGAAAATTCTAGCAGTGTAAAGGAAAAGGTTAGGATGAGGGAGAGATTGTGCATGAATTGGAGATATGGTCAATACTTCCCAGAAATTCTCATTTCTATGACCTCATTATCATTTGCAGAAAAATAGAGTGATTGATACCCCTAGAGAATTACTTTAGAAAATGATTGAAAATTGTTTTAATTAAGACTCTAAGGTATTTAAGTGAAATATCAGGTCAGCACATTTGTGGAAGAATTTCCCTTTTTAAAAGCCTTCAAAGGTCTTCAGAAGTAGGATTTAATTTGCATGACCATCTCCTGAGCAACATCAGAGCAAAATCAACTCTCAGGGAGTTTTTTTGTACCTAAGAATATATAAGTTCTCTGGCCAAGAAGACCAAGTTGGCAGAGTCTCTAAAATTCTGCTCATCTCCTGTCACTAAGAGAACAGTGTTTGGAAAGATAGAACACCCTTGCTGAAGTAGGAAGCTACTGAAGCACCAAGATGTCTCCCTGGAGCACCGGTTTGGTGCAAACACAAAGGCAAAATTGTAGCATTGTGTGTTGTCATGTCCACAACCCATCCTTGGTATTGTTTGTCTAAATCTCCTTAAAACAAAGAGTTTTTGATGGACAGAGAGGTCCAGACTACCCTTTGGGATATTCTTCACTTAGAGAACTATAACACTGGTGATGCAATAGAGTGGCAGACATCAGTAGACAGGAACAACTGGGTCATTAAGGTAGTGGGTAGGAGCTCCCAGTGGAGGCCAACCAGCCCCAAAACAAAGCTCAGCACTGGCAATAGATGAACAGATGTTTGAGGGGTTGAGAGTCTCAGTGGAGAACATGTGCTTCAACCAGAACCAGGCCAAAAGAGGGAGGGAGCTTGGAGGTAAGTGGAAAACGTAGGGAAATGTTCACCTCCCAACGGTTTTGCCTGTTAAGTGCTCAAGGTCAAAATTTCTTATGACCATCACCCTCAGCTTAATTTTGCAAGCCGGTCCCCTCAGAGTGGCATGACTTGAAAAAAGAGAGTAAGAAATAAATAATAATACTACATCGGCAGGAGAAATACTGATTCTGGATATTTCTCTCCTTCGTTATGCTTCCTTGTAAGAACATTTTTCCAACTTGTCTACGAGATGACACCAATCTGGCCTGTTTCTAATTTATAGACATACTTTGTTTTATTGTGCTTCACTTTATTGCACTTCACAGATACTGTTGGGTTTTTTTTTTTACAAATTAAAGGTTTGTGGCAATACCACATTGAACAAGACTATCAGCACCATTTCTCCAACAGCACTTGCTCACTTTGTGTTTCTGTGTCACAAATTTTGGCAATTCTCACAATATGTCAAACATTTTTTATTATTATTATATTTGGTATGAGGATCTGTGATCTGAGATCAACATTCTTTGATGTTATTATTGTGATTGCTTTAGGGTGCCAAAAACCACACCCATATATGATGGCGAACTTAATTGATAAATGTTGCATGTGTTCTAACTACTCCCTCCACCAGCCAATCTCCCATCTCTCTCCTTCTCATCAGATCTCCCTATTCCCAGAGATACAACAATATTGAAAGTAAACAAGTTAATTACCCTACAATGGCCTCTAAGTGTTCAAGTGAAAGGAAGGTCATGGTTCTCTCACTTTATGTCAAAAGCTAAAAAAGATTAAGCTTAGTGAGGACAGCATGTCAAATGCCGAGAGGTTAAAAGCTAGGCCTAGGCCTTTTGCATGAAACAGTTAGCCAAGCTGTGAATGCAAAGGAAAAGTTCCTGAAGGAAATTAAGTGCTTCTGCAATGAGCACATGAACGATAAGAAAGCTAAACAGCCTTATTGCTAATATGAAGAACGTTTCAATGGTTTGAATAGAAGATCAAACAAGCCACAACATTCCCTTTAGCCAAAGTCTAGCCCAGAGGGAAGCCCTAACTTTCTTCAATTCTATAAAGGCTGAGAGAGGTGAAGAAGCTACAAAAGAAAAATTTGAAGCTAAAAGAATTTTGTTCATGAGTTTTAAGAAAGGATGCCATCCATAAAATAGAAGCACAAGGTGAAGCAGCAAGTGGTGTTGTAGACACTGCACCAAGTTATCCAGAAGATCTAGCTAAGATAATTAATGAATAGGACTACACTAAACAGCAGATTTTCAGTGTAGACCAAACAGTGTTCTATTGAAAGAAGATGCCATCTAGGTTTTTCATACCTGGAGAGGAGAAGTCAACGCCCAACTTAAAGGATTCAAAGGACAGGCTGACTCTCCTGTTAGGGGCTTAAATAGCTGGTGACTTTAAGTTGAAGTCATTTCTCAACCATTCCAAAAATCCTAGGGCCTTTAAGAACTATACTAAATCTACTCTGCCTATGCTCTATACATGGAACAACAAAACCTAGATGATATCACATCTGTTTACTAGTTTACAGGTTTACTGAATTTTTTAAAGATTTATTTATTTGTTTGTTTGTTTGTTTGTTTATTTATTTATTTATTTATGTGGTGGGGAGGGGCAGAGGGAGAGAATATCCAAGCACACTCCCACTGAGCGCAAAGCCTGAGGCAGGGCTCTATTTCATGACCCATGAGATTATAACCTGAGCTGAAAATCAAGAGTTGGACACTTAACTGACTGAGCCACCCAGGCACCCCACTTTACTGAATATTTAAACCCACTACTGAGACCTATTGCTCAGAAAAAAAAAATTCCTTTCAAAATATGACTGCTCACTGACAATATACTTTGTCATCCAAGAGCTCTGATGGAGGCGTACAATAAGATGAATGCTCTTTGTATGCCTGCTATCTCAACATCAATTCTGCAGCCCATAGATCAAGAAGCCACTTTTACTTTCATGTTGAATTATTTAAGAAGTGTGTTTTGTAAGGCTGTAGCTGCCATGAACAGTGATTCCTGAGGATGGTTCTGGGCAGTCAGCTGAAAACTGGGAAGGATTTACCATTCTAGAAGCCATCATGAACATTCATGATTAGTGGAAAGATGTCAAAATATCAACAAGAGTTTGAAAGAAGTTGATTCCAACCCTCACGGATGAGTTGGAGAGATTCAAGACTTCAGTGGAGTAAGTAAATGCTGATGTGGTAGAAACAGCAAGAGAACTAGAATTAGAAGTGATCCTGAAGATGGAACTGAATTGCTGCAATCTCATGGTAAAATTTGAATAGATGAGGGATTGTTTCATATGGATGAGCAAAGAAAATAGTGTCATGAGATGGAAACTACTCCAGATAAAAATGGTGTGAAGACTGTTGAAATGACAACAAAGGATTTAGAATATCATGTAAAATTAATTGATTAATCCTCAAGTTTGAGAGGATCGACTCCAATTTTGACAGAAGTTCTACTATGGGGTAAAGTGCTACCAAACATCATCTCATGCTACAGATTAATTGCACCATCCAAGTGCAAACTTCATTCTTGTCTCATTTTAAAAAGTTGACATAGCTTTCAGTGACCATGAGCCTGATCAGTCAGAAGCTATCAACATCAAGGAAAGATCTTCCACCAGCAAAAACATTATGACTCATAGGTGTACCTGGGTGGCTCAGTCAGTTAGGTGCCTGCCTTCAGCTCAGGTCATGATCTCAGGGCCCTGGGATCAAGCCCCACATCTGGCTCTGTATTTAGTCTACTTTTCCTTCTTTGTCTTGCTGTCTCTCTCTCTCTCTTTCTCAAATAAATTAATCTTTTTTAAAAAAAGATTATGACTCACTGAAAGCTTTTTTCTTAATTTAAACTCAAGTTACTTAACATATAGTACATCATTATTTTCAGGGTAGAATTTAGTGAATTATCAGTTACATATAACAGCCAGTACTCATTACATCAAGGGCCTTCCTATGTGCCCATCACCCAGTTACCCCATCCCCCCACCCACGTCTCCTCCAGCAACCCTCAGTTTGTTCCTTATAGTTAAGGATCTCTTATGGTTTGCCTCTCTCTCTGTCTTTATCCTATTCTATTTCCCCTATGTTCAACATGTTTTGTTTCTTAAATTCTACATGCAAATGAAATCATATGGCATTTGTCTTTCTTTGACTGACTTATTTCACTTAAAATAATACACTCTAGTTCCATCCACATCATTATAAATGGCAAGATTCCTTTCTTTTTGATGGCTGAGTAATAGTCCAGCATATTCTAGGGGCGCCTGGGTGGCTCAGTTGGTTAAGCGACTGCCTTCGGCTCAGGTCATGATCCTGGAGACCCTGGATCGAGCCCCACATCGGGCTCCCTGCTCGGCGGGAAACCTGCTTCTCCCTCTCTCACTCCCCCTGTTTGTGTTCCCTCTCTGGCTGTGTTTCTCTCTGTCAAATAAATAAAATCTTTAAAAAAAAATTAAAAAATAAATTAAAAAAAAATAGTCCAGCATATTCCAGACATGCTGTTCCATTGTACATATATGGATTATATGTATGTATATATATATATACACACACACACATGAGAGGATGGGTTTTTTTTTACGATTTTATTTATTTATATGAGAGAGAGAGAGCATGAGCAGGGGAAGAGGCAGGAGAGGGAGAAGCAGAACCCACTGCAGGGCTCAAACCCAGGACCCTGAGATCACGACTTGAGTGGAAGTCAGATGTGCTTAACTGATGAGTCATCCTAGCACCCCAAAGGATGGTTTTTTTAATTAAGGTATGTACATTGTGTTTTCAGACATAATGCTATTGCACAGTTTATAGACTACAATATAGTGTAAATATAACTTTCACACGTAGTTGGAAACAAAGAATTCCTTTGACTCAGTTTACTGCCATTTCAGTGGTCTGGAACACAATCCACAATATCTCCAAGGTATGCCTATGTTCTCTAGTCAACGAAAAGAGAAGAACGCAACCAAAAATAGTAATAATGATAATAATGACAACAGACAAGAAATTCAGGTAAACATAGTCTTTCTTTCTCTCAACTCAAGCAAGGTAACGTTAATAACTCTACCCACCAAAAGAACATTAAGCACTTTATCCATCCCACAAAACTCTCATTTTTTTCTGCCTTCTTTTCAAAACTAACTTTTATTTTTTTTTTTTTTTTTTTTTTTTTTTTTTTTAAAACTAACTTTTAAATTCCAATTTTCCTGAAAGTATATCGAGACGTGACATTCTAAGCAATCACTGGGAAGTGTAAAGGAGAGTGTAATAGCTGCGATTAACTCTGTTTATATACCAGACAGACTTACATTTCACTATAAATATTTCACATGAAAATCCTTGAAAGAGGGCCAATTATGCTGAGAGGTTTATCTGTATGGCATTTGTCAGAAGAAAAAAAAATATGCTGCAATTCCTATTTGAAAAAATTATTTCCTGGCATAATGTAAGACTGTACACTTACCAAAGGGGAAAATAAGGAAGAGTCTTGGGCTAGAATGATAACATGTGTCTACTCTCAGCTGTGGGCCTCTGCCCCTGTCCCCCACCCCATCCTGTCATAAAAACACAGAGCACATGCAAAAGGGTGCTAGTATATATTGTCTTAATTCCAACTCTAGCATTGATCACTGAGGGAACACCAGTGGAAACAGAAAATTTCCCTGTCATATGTGTTCTGCTCTTAGAAAAAAGTCCATTCTGTTTCTAACCTTATAGCTCAAAGTGAAATGATCATTTGAAATTAAAGACTTTTTGCCCTCATACTTCTTACCTAGAATGTGTTAACATTCGTTTTGTGCTTCCTCCCCAACTGGTCACATATTGTTTATCTTCGTTTTTAGGGGGAGGAACAAAACTTTTTGATGTCCCTATTTGTTTTTCTGTCCTTTTTGCCCCCAAGGCTCTTGATTGCAAATGTGGCCTTCAAAGAGAAGAGTGTACATACATTTTGCAACACTAGCTACAACTTTTTACAGTTTTCTTTCTTTAAGTATGCTCTATGTCCAACATGGGGTTTGAACTCACAACTCTGAGATTAAGATTTAGATGCTGTTCAGACTGAGCCAGCCGGGTGGCCCACTAGTTATAACCTCTATGATCTGGTCCTTTTAGAGTCCTGAGATCCCTCTAATCTAATTTGGAAAATCAATCCCTTTGATCAAAGTATTTCTGAGAAAGACATGCATACATATAGCTGGAGAGTCCTTGGCAATAGGAAACAGGACAGTTACGCCTTGGCCGGGCCCTACCAGTTGTTTGCAGCCAGCACCTGTTCTGAGAAGTTACAGCTTCTATTCTGGTTGGTCAGTGACCGAGTCACCTCAGCTGCTAAATATTAACACCCAGAAAAGGAGTCAAAGAAAATCTTGATCAAACTCAGCTTTGAAATCCTTCAGGAATAAAACATACCTACCAAATAACTGAAATCATCTCCAGGGTTAACATCAATGGAGCTTCCTTAATAGCCTACCAACCTAACTCTTCTACTTAAGAAACGAATGGCAGTTTTCCCATCAACCCTTCACAGCAAAGCTCTGGGCAAGACTTATCTATAGGTATTACTTTATCACTTCCCCTTCCAGTCCGTCTTCCAGCCAAATCCCTCACCACGGCGTCTTGTCTCCCATAGTATCTCCTCCCACTACAACCCTGAAAGGGCTCTCGGGGAGGCCTCCAATGATCTCCACATTGCTCACCCTGTCTTGAGCTTAGTCGATTTCCCTGTGGTATTCCTCCTGTTGACTCCTGCCTCCTTCCTGAAACTCTCTCCTTCCATGTTATGCTACGAAATTTTCTCTTGATCTTTCTCATATCTCTGTTTCTCAGCCTTATAACCTTCCCCTTTTTTCACAAACCGCAAAACACTGACCTCCCCCAGTTCTTTCCTGTCTACACCCTCACTTCTACACCTCACATCTACACCCTCACATTCATTTCTGCCTCTGTATTGATGCACATTATTGTAAGTGTACAGGACTGAACTCAAACTTTCCTTTAAATCTGGTACTCAGCCTACATCTCCTAGCTCAGCAAGGATTCCCTCAACCATCCAGTCACCCAAACCAAAAACCTGGCCATTATTCGTGACTTCTAATTCCCCTCTAATCCCATATTCAATAACTCAGCCAATGATTCCAGCCTATTTTCCCTTCTAAGTATGTCCTGAATCTTGCACACTCATTCTCTCTCCAATAACACAACCTCAGTTCAAACCCTTATACTTCTCCCATTTCCCCACCATAGAATATAGATTGGCTTCCTAACTGGTCTCTGTGTTTCCTCTTTAGTCTCCAAACTGATGCCCGAATCTCTTTTGGAAATGACTACACACACACACACACACACACACACACACACAGACACGGACTTGCTTTCATTTATAAACTTTCATACTCTCTGTGCATAGTATTATGTTAACACTATCATACTATATTCCAACATGTTGAGAGTTATTTGTCTGTTTTCCCATCTAGACTATCAGCCAGTTGAGGGCAGCTTCTAAGTTTTGGTGAGCTTTGTTGATACCATGCCTAATATAATAGGTGCTCAATTAACGGTTGTTGAACGAATGAACTGGAAAACCCTACTGATACTACAGAAGGAGAATTTAACAAATGAAAGGGTTAAGTTTGGAAAGGGGTATGGAAACAAGGTTGCCTCTCTGGGAATTCCTGATGGAAGGAAAAACAGAGAATGTAAATAACACAGGACCTCCTAACTTTTGCTGGACTATGCATTCTTTTGAAAATCTGGTGAAAATTAACAGCTCACTCTACAGGAAAAGCTATATGTCTATACACATACACAAAATTCTGTATATAATTTCAGGAATTCCCTCTACAGATGTCCTAAGGATCCAAAAATCCAAGGTATCATAAGAAAACATGTGGGATAATTCAGGAAGGTGCAAAAGAAATGAGAATTTGTTCCAGGAAGTAAGAAAACTTTCCCTACCTCACACATTGCACAAAAGTATATATCAGATTCATTAAAGGGCCAAATAATTTTAGGGAAAATATTTTTGTAATCCTGAAACAGGTACAAAATTATTAATCCATAGAAGAAAAGACTGACAGATTTGACGACATAAACTTCTGAACAAATAAGGTACCGTGGGTGAAGAAAAAAGACAAACATCAAAATATGGAAAGTACGTGAAATATACAAAATAAGTATATTTAAGTACATCCAGAAAATACATAAGAAGTGATTCCATAGCAATAAAATAACAAATACCATGATGAAAAAATGGACAATGGACAAAAATAGACATTCCACAGAAGAACGAATGCAAATCACCAGAAACAGAATACAAATTAAAACAACTAAATTGTTCTTCTTCATCCACCATTGTGGCAAAAATTTAACAAGACTGATAATACCCAGAGCAGTTGAGGATAGGGAAAAAATGGGTACTGTCATGTACACCGATGGTGGGAATGAAAAACAATAATTCTTTTAGACAGTTTGGCTGTGGAAAGAGCCAAGGTGCCCATCAACAGATGAATGGATAAAGAAGATGTGGTACATATATACAATGGAATACTATGCCTCCATCAGAAAGGATGAATATCCAACTCTTGTAGCAACATGGACTGGACTGGAAGAGATTATGCTGAGTGAAATAAGCCAAGAAGAGAAATTCAAGTATCGCATGGTTTCACTTACTTGCGGTGCATGAGGGGTAACCTGGAGGACAGTGGGAGAAGGAAAGTAAATGGGAACTAGGGTAATCTAGGGAGGGAAAGGAAACAACAGAGACTTTGGACACAAAAGCAAACTGAGGGACTTGGAGGGAGGGGGGTGGAGGGATGGGAGAGCCTGGTGGTGGGTACTGGGGACACCTAAAGTGTGGAGCACTGGGTGTGGGGAATGGGGAATGAATCTTGGAACACTGGAAAAAAAAATTTTAGTAACAAGAAAGAAAGAAAGAAAGAAAGAAAGAAAGAAAGAAAGAAAGAAAGAAAGAAAGTTTGGCAACCACATCTGTCAATATTGTAAATACCTGTACAGTTTTACCCAGAAATTCCACCAATAAAAGCTCTTATCTAGAGAAATGTTTGCACCTGTGCACAAAGAAGCATAAATAAGAATATTCACTGCAGTGTTGTTTATAGTAGAGAGAAGTAAACGTCCACCTAGAGGAGAGCCAAAGTACAATTTAAAAGAATGCAGTTGACCTATTTTTACTCTCTAAGACATTGATAAATGACAAGAAAATGTATATGTGTACAATGCCATCCCACTTGCATTTTTAAAAACCTGCACACTTGAATATACACACAGCTGGGTATGAAAGCCCTGCACGTAAAGAAAACACCAAACAGTTATTACTTCTGGGGAAGGGAGTGAAATTCAGGATGGATGAGAAAACTGTACACTTACTTTTTATTCTGTATTCTCAGACTATTTGACCATTTTTCAACCAGGACCAATGGGAATGGGGCAAATTTTTTAGAGAAACATTCTATTGTATTGCCCAAGTCCTTCATTCTTTCTGGCCTCTGGACCATATCACAACTTTGCCTCCTTTCTGACATTTCATTTAATCCACAAATTGTAGGCTCTCTCCTAGTACACACAAGAACCTAGTTCCTGTGGGTGGCTGGCACCAGCCTTTCCTCGTGAGGGCAGGGAGTCACATTACTCACCAATTGCAAAGTCATGACAACATCATGTAGAAATTGGAGATGTTGACCTTGTGTTCTGTTTATGCCATTTATTCTGTTCTCTTTGAGAATTTTGCAGATGAAACCATGGTTCTGTGTAAATGGGTAGTGTTCAATAACAGCTCTATATTTGGTTGTAAGTTAAATGACATTGCTTTCAGAATTTAGCATGTGGGCTGTGAAATATGTAAGTTTATGAAAATGTTCTCATAACCAAATGGGAAATAGAAAAGATAAACCAAATTGCTTCCAGTAGAGATCACCGTGGTAATCTGCTATTAATCCCTCTTCATCCCAGGAATTAAGTATTCATTTCCCCTCTGGATTTCCTCAAAATAATCGTGTTCTAATCTGTCAGAGTTCTTTCCCTCTCACCTCCAATTGCCAGGTTGAGTTTGTGACTCTAGAGATAGATATTACCTACACCCCCACACTGGCCCACCCGTACTAAAACTGTGGTTTCTTAATAAACTTAAATATATACAGGTAAGTGTTCCAAAGCTACTCTTCAATCAGATTTCCCCAAATACTCTATTCTTCCACTAAGAAAATCTAATTTAATTCTTTATTATTTTCAAAAACTAGATATACTTCACATAAACAAGAAGTATTACATGTGGGGGTTATGTCTCAACACTAAGGAGAATGTCAGTATTAGCATTTCCATTTTTGAGGAGAGGACAGAGACATGGAAAGGCTTAAATTCCTGAAATTCACAGCAAAATCTGAACCTTGAAATATTACCAGGTTTGTTTTTTTTTTTCCTTTCTTATGTACAAAACTAATACCCACACATGGCTCTAACGTATTTCCATGGTAATCACCCGACAGCCCACAGTCTCGAGGCAGTCCCTGCACTGAGGCTCAAGTGTTCATTGAAATAGCCTCTACATCCTGGCAAAGTACAAGCTGAGAGCCCTGGGAAAGATGGACATGAACTCAAGGCCTTTCACCTTTGATTCTCCTCCAGGACCTGAGGCTTTTCACAGTGGTGGGATGCTGGAGGCAGTGCATTAACATAAAGGCAAACAGGAATATTCCTTTCTCCACATTTAATGCCAATGAGATGATTCGCTTTCCTAGTCTACCCCACAAACATAGCTAAAACGTGCCCTGTCAAGAGGCACCTATGAGGAATAGTCAGTCTCTGCACCATCTCATCCTATCTCATGTTCATCCACGGTGCTCAGACTACAGAGTGATTTCTATGAATTGGGATCCATTTTGCAGAAGGCAGCTTCATGCGTGCCTCATTTAAATAGGCCACTCCACCGTATATGTTGTTATAAGTAATGCTCCCACACTCCCGTGGATTTTAACGCATCCTAGAAAGCAAATTACTGTCAATGATAAGTTACATGAGATCCCTGACCAAATTAGTTGGTTATTCATCTGAAGACCAACAAACTCAGCCTCCGTTGAACTGTGAAGGAAAGGGAAAAGTATCAAATGATTATACAGACGTTCTGTAATTAGGGGTTGGACATGACTCCAGTGCAGTCCATGCCAGAGCATGGTTAACCTGCAACAGGTCTGGAGAGGTCAATTAGTGCCACTCCTGCCTCACCTGCTGCCGACCCCAGGGAGCCATTAGCATAGTTCAACAGAAAGGAAAAGATATAGACCAAGAAAATGACTGTCTTGTTGCACATTTGACAGCTACATTTTTCCTAAGGCTACTCCACCCAAAGTAGAACAAGTTGTCAGGAATAACTTAGGAAAAGTTGAAAGAAAGAAAGAAAAAGTCCTAGGGATATGTAAGAAAGTTGGCTATGGCGGCAAATAAATGAAGCAGGAAAAGGACAGAAGGCGGCATTTAATGGGTTCAGATCACCCCTCAGCTGGAGGACACAGGCTATTCACCAGCTGATTCCATTGCAGTTGCTGGCAGATGAAGGAGAAAACAGGGTTTGGAAACTATATATATATATATTTTTTTTTACCTCCATGCTTCTAATTATTCTTAATCCATACTCCCTAGATGGCTTAAGCATTAATAGGCTGAAGCTATGTTCTAGCATAAACACTGGGTTAATTACCCTCTTTGGGTTACATAGGACAGAAATAATTTCACTTCTGCTACCTCAGGCAACCAGGTTTCACTGTTCAGTTACACAGGGTAATTAATGTGTACGGCTTCCCTTTTCTTTCCCTGTCCACACCTACTCTCACCATTTCCTAAGCCCCTTGACCACAACGCGCTGGCTGATCCTCTCCGTATTTCTCACCTCAAAGTCCAGAGTTTGTCTGTTTATCAACGTAGTTACTCCTGGTCAGAGCTTTTCCTGTTAGTCCATGCTGCAAAATACCCACCAGCCTAGGAGCTGGCTGCCCCTGGGGTCAGGTGTCTACTTCCGGTCCAATCAGAGGCGCACTCAACAAGGTACAGTTCAGGGCAGCTTCTTTAGCAAGAGGCTGGGAACAAAAGTAGCTTTCCTTAATAAAGATGGTGAGAGTCTCAAACACAAGTCTATATCAAACTGCCATCTAAGTAAAAATAAACCATTCATTTGGAGGCAAGAATCTTTATAGGAGCGGGGCGGTCTTCTTGAGCTTTATGACCTGTGCAATTGCACGGGATCCCTGGGCTTCAAAGGGCTCTCACTCAGCTTAATGCTCCATTGTGGCCATCTCTACCTTCTTAATTTTTTATAAAGGGCCCTACGTTTTCATTTTGCATGGGCTCTTGCAAATTATCTAGCTCTTCCTATACAGGAGTTTTTATTAGAAAAAGTGAAGGGAGTTTCATAGAATCAAATAATTTTGGATCTAAGGGTTCTTCTGAGATCATTTACTCCAAATACTCATTTGTCAGATAAGAAAACCGAGGTCAAAGAAAGAATAATTGGGCCTAATCAAGATTCCACAGTGAGTACTGGCAGTGTCAGACTGGAAACAGATTCTTATCACTCTCTGTCCAATCTTCCCATTCCTCTACGTGGCAGGCTTCCCAGCGGAGAGGACTGCCTGACACTGAGTCTATTGTGCCAAAATATTTGGTAAACTACTTAGAATTCTCATAAAATGAGGCTGATATAAAAACATAACGGTCAATCTTTCCTTGTCCAGTCTTATAGTTTATTTCTTCATGCATGACCTCCTCAGAACAAATTCCACCGACAAACCCCAAGATCCAAAATGAAACCTGGGTGGACTAACAGAAACTCTGTGGAGGATTATTTGGTAATGATATCAGGGTTCAACCCCTTCAACCCAACAATTCCATTTCTACTCATAGTCTCACATATGCACAAGGACTATTGCATGCCAACACTACACATTGCAGTGTTGATTACAACAGCAAAAGATGGAAACAACCTAAATATCCATCAATATGAGAATTGTATAGCTAGATAGATAGATAGATAATAGATAGATAGATAGATAGATAGATAGATAGATAGATAGATAGATAGATATGATACTACATTCGTGCAATGGAATATTATGTGGCTCTTAGGAAAGAAGAACCTAATCTGTATCTACTAATCTAGAACAAGACCAAAATATTGTTCCACAGAAAAGCAAGGTACAAAACAGTATACAACATGCTTCTGTTTGTGGGGGGAATTTATTTCATTATATATCCTATAATTACACAAAGACACGTGTTGGAGGGATTTGTATATGCATGGAGTTTGTCTGGAATATATACAAAAAAAGAATGCCTCTGAGCAAGGGACATGGGGGCTCAGGGATAGGAGTGTGGGGGAGATTTTTATTCTATGCCCTTTGTTCCCTTAAAATTTGTACTATGTGCACATACTATGTTTTCAAAAACTAATTAGTTAAATTAATGAGTGTCTGAAGAGGGACCCCATGACACTGCCAGTATTGTATCACACCTACAACAATGAAAAACATACTACTGCTATCATTTTTACAAAGCTTTTTCTGGGATCTTGTATTGAACTTGCAGACAAAGGAAACTATACATAGTTAAATGAGTCTGAGAAACAATTCTTGCTCCTTTGCCTCCTCTGCTATGTATAAAAAGAAAAATCAGAAACATTTTCAAAACCTGTATCATCCATTGCTTGTTTAGTCATTGGTATGACAGCGACACAGTGGAGAAAATAAGGAATGCTCCCAAACTTCCTTTGGAAACTGGCCAGTTTCATTTCAAAAGGGTCCTTCAGACATTATCCACTTACATTTTCTTAGTGCATCTGCCGTCAGAGTTCTGACACGCTTTAACAAGAGTTTTGTTCCGACACACTTTAACAAGAGTTTTATTTTGAACCAAAAGCACAAAGGGGGACTGAAACCTCAGTACTCCCATGGTTTAGCTGAAGCACATTTTCCTCAGATGAGAGTAGAAGAGGTGAGCTTAGTCTTCTCGATAAACCCACTTTCCTTGGGAAAACTGGGGTTCTTAGTTAGGAAGCAAACACGAGGGAATATCTTTCCCCGTCATATCCTCTTTGCTGGTCCACTTCCACACAGCCTACATTTATACAACCCACATGTTGTGGATCAAAGACATGAATTTTTTGACACTCCTCTCCTTCGAAAGTGAGGTCTGTTTCCATTCTCCTTGGTTCTGGGCTGCCCTGTGACAGCTTTGATCAATGGAGTATGGCAGAATTGGTGCAATGCCATTCAAGAGCAGTCTTGAAGAGAACTGGCAGCTTCCTCCTTGTTTTCTTAGAGTCTTAAGCAAGGCACTGTGTCAAACTCCAATTGCTCTCCTAGAAAGAGCATGTGGAGTTGCCCTAGGACGACATGGAGATGGAAAGGGGCCTAAAGTCACTCTTATCAGGACATCCAACTGTGAGTGGGACCATCATGGACACTTTATCCCATGCCAACCACCAGCTAAAGAGCACCAAGTGACCCAGTCAATGCCACATGGAACAGAAGAATCATCCAGCCAAGCACAGCTCAAATTCCTGACCCACAAAATTATGGGATATAATTAAATGTTGTTTTAAGAAACTAATTTGGAGGTAGTATCTTATGCAGAAATAGATACCCAGGGGCACCTGACTGGCTCAGTCTGTTAAGCATCTGCCTTCGGCTCAGGCCATGATCCCAGCGTCCTGGGATGAAGCCCCACAGGAAATCTGCTTCTCCCTCTCCCTCTGCTGCTACTCCTGCTCATGTGCTCACTCTCTCTCCCTCTCTCTCCCTCTCTCAAGTAAATAAATAAAAATCTTTAAAAAAAAAAAAAGAAAAAGAAAAAAGAAATACTCAGGATATCACACCATCACTATGAAACAGTAACATCTTCACACCTTTCATACTCAGAATTCAGTCTGTCCTAATTTGCTTTAGAATCATGATAGAAGGATCTCAAGTCAGGCAGTCATAGCTCCTGGGAGAAGGGGCCAGCTTCAAGCTGAAACAACAAAAGAATCTTCCCCACAACACCTACTCCCCACAGTGCTGGAGATGAGTCTACCTGGCCAAGTTGAAGCACCATCCCTGGCTGCTAAGGACTCCAGAGATCATGGGCCACAGAACTTGGAGTTTGCCAGTTCATATAGCAACCCCATCCCTGAGGATGTCTTTCGACCAGCCCCAACCACTCCAATGTTCCACCAAACTCATGTCTGCCAACACCCTGTGTACCACCTCATGGAGCCACATGTGTTTATTCTTGGATATGAGGTAAGAACCAGACCCTCTCACTCCAGCTCTTGCCCTTTCAGGCTGGGCTGAGAGAAGGAAAGCTGACACTGGGAAGGAGAGATTTCAGGATCAAATTCCCTGGCCCACGACAACTGGAAGTTGCCTCCCCACTCCAGTCCATGTGCCTGTTCTCACCCACCCACAGGGTTACCAAGGCCTCAGAGAGGTGGCACTGTCAGAAACCATGATCAGGGATTTCATCATATACTTTAGCTCCCTGAGAACACGTTCCTCCTTACAGCATGCAAATCTATTGTTCAACTTTCAAACATCCCACTAACTTTCAAACACATTGTTGGGATCTCACTAAGTACAAAGTAAGACATTGCCTCTTCTGAATTATAGATGTGGCCTCGAAATTCAGAAAAGGGCCTTTCCAGGGTTGGGACAAAAATGGAAGATTTAGAAATCACAGGATGAAGGAGGACGATGATATTGGTAAACAGGGCTCAACAAGGCCCAGGTTGTACAGAGGTGCCCATGAGCAGAGAAGCTGTGGGAAAACAAGGGGGAGAAGCAAAGCCAGTCTCTCCCCTCCTGTCTCCTGGCTTCCAAGGAGTGAAGTCCCACTCAGTGTGACTAAAGGCCTTTCACCATGATCTATATAGACAAATTAGAGAGGTGGGATGACTATCTGACCTATTTTGATAGATTGGAGAGTCTGGATATTATCAGGGAAGAAAGGTGTTGGTTTGAGAGAAAGCTATTCCTCACAAGTCAAAGGAAGAAATTTTGGGATTTTCACGAATTATCTCAACAATTTTCTCAATCTCTCACTTCAGACAAAATATTTAAGGAAAAACTATTTCCAGAGCATTCTTGGGTCACGTCTTACAGAAGCAGAGAAGGGAAGAGAGAAGAGTAGAGCCACCCAGATTACCTGTCTGGTTGCTTAGACTGGTCCAATTTCACTAAGAATCACATAAATCTCTTCATTCCTTCTGGCGTGTTCACCTGACCCTTTTCAATTTCTTTTTCTTTTTTCTGTTACCTTAAGGGAGTAATCTAGACACTCTGACTTTCTTTGCATGCAAAATGTAACAGTTCTTTCTTCTTTCAGATAAAGGCAGTCGTGGGGAAAGGAAAAGAAAAGCGCCTGGCTTCTTCAAATTAGCTCTGAAATAAAAGTCACCGCCAGATGTTATATAAAAGGTGACGTAATCCTAAAGTACTTCATTACATATGCAGCTCTGCTCTTCAGCCCGGGAGGAGTTTATTACATTTTGTCGATCCCATTTTCTATACCCACATCATTTTTACATAATTTTTCCTGCCTGACAGACATCTTCACATTCTCACAGCAACCCATCAAGAGAGCATTACAGCAGCACAGGGAACCAGGTTAGCAGTTTACAAATAACGGTACTAATAAGCCAGATTTGTCCCTGAAATACAAATCAGGGGTAAGTGGTCTATCCATGCATATGAAAAGCACATCTATTTTAGAATAATAGGGAAGAAAGCAGAGCTCCATTCCAGCTAACACCACGCTCTTTCAGAACCTGTACCGAATCTACTCCACAAGTAGGAAAATTGGGGAAATGCCAATCTAAACTTATTCCCGCAATTCTCTGTTTTCCTAATAAATTCCTGGTTCATAGTGAAATCGATAGCCATGGCAAATGCATTAAGATAAAACTTCTTGCCTTTTGGGATTGGCACAAAATTTAGAAGAAAACGCGCCGTTTCTACCAATGCAATGTCTAAGCTCCTGAGATCCTTTCAGCACAAACACCGCTTCCTCCCACTCCCCAGGTGCGTTTCAGCTTTCCCCCTCCTTCCCTGGCACTCGGGGCCCCACTGCCCTCTGATGGTGAAAAGCAGAAGTGCAGGTTGGAAGTTTATTTTCTCCAGAAGGTTTGAGACTGGCTGAAGGGAATGGCAGGGAGAGAAACTGCCTTAAGGTTAGTGTGAAAGGTCAGCTACACTCAGTAATTTGCTACTTATCAGAAATGAACCTACCTGACTTAGAATTCCAGGGGGAAAAGAAAGCACCCTTAAATACCACCCTAAGGAAATATATATGCCATTCATCTTGAGAATCTCCTTAAGTTTTAAGGAAAGACCCCTGTTAAAAATGAGCTTTTTAGTTAAAGTATAACAAACTTAAGGTAACAGAGCTGCTCCTTCTATAAGAGCAGGATTTGAATGTGGGACAAAGGGAGATGTGAAGACTTTATAGAACTCTGACCCTCCCCTATACCCTCCTCCCCGACTACCAAGGGAATTGACACAGATCTGTGGATAACTAGCCCCCAAAATGAATTTATTCTATTTCTTCTTTGTTTTTAGCTCTTCTTAACTGAATCACTTGCTATGTACATCCATATTTCTAAGTAAGCTCTTTATGTTGCTGCTTCTTGATATTTGAGTTTAGGTACCTTATACTGACTTTGCACCATGAAATGATTTCAAAAAAAAAAAAAATCAAAAAAAAAAAAAAAAAAAAAAAAAAAAAAAAAAAAAAAAAAGAAATGATTTCACACACACACACACACACACACACACACACCCCTCCACCACACATATACACTTCCCCATATATATATAATTTGGGTAAGGCTAATAATCAATATTTATAATACTATGAGTAATAAAGTCTTGACTTTACTACTAAGTCATGCAGTACACCATAGTTATTCCTTTCTTGCCTGGCCAAGATTTTAATTTTCCTTCGAGTTAAAAAATAATGTCCTTCTGTGGCACCTGGGTGACTCAGATGGTTAAGTGTTCAACTCTTGATCTCAGCTCAGGTCTTGACCTCAGGGTCATGAGTTCAAGCTCCATGTTGGGCTCCATGTTGGACATGGAGCCTATAAATAAATAAATAAATAAATAAATAAATAAATCCTTTTTCTCATATAGTAAGCTTTTTAGATATTCATTATATGAGTCTTGTAGGGCTGCCATAACAACTTGGTATGGCTTTAAACAACAGAATATTATCCTCTCATAGTTCTGGAAATTAGAAGTCCGAAATCAAGGTGTCCACAAGACCATGCTCTCTCTGAAGTCTATGGGGGAGGATCCTTCTTTACACCTCTCTAGCTCCAGGGAAGATTTCTGCTCTGATAGTCACATGGTCCTTTTCCCTGTGTATATCTGTGTCTTCATTTGGCTTCTCACTTGGTATGTCTCTCTCGATATCATTTCTCCTCTTCTTATCAGGACATCAGTCCTCTGAAATTAAGGGCCTACCTTACCCCTATATGGCCTCCCCTTAACTTACATCTTAATTACATCTGCAAAGACCTTATTTCTGAATAAAGTCACGTTCTCAGGTACCAAGCGTTAGGACTTCAATGTATCTTTGGGTGCTCACTCTTCTACTCAGAGGACTTTATCTTCACTAACTTATCTCAAACTCTGTCCAATTCTCTAAATCTCCTCTGAGTATACTGAAACATTATCAGTTTCCTGTCAGGTTTCAGCTCCTGTGTTGGTTTACATTCAGATGGGCTTTTCCTTTACGACTGGCTGCAGCTATAGCCCATGGACCATCGGGTTCGAGTGCAGACACAGTGAATGTTTCTCTCTCAACAGTCCCATTGGCTGGACAGGGTCACAGGCCAATCTCAAGCCAACAGTTCCAGGCAAGAGAATACTGTGAGCTCATCGGCTTAGACCTGGGTCATACACTCCATCCTTGGAGTTGGGAGTGTGGCAGCTTCATTTAACTACCTGATGGGATCGTGGGGTATAGGAGATTACACAGAGGGTGAATAGATGTTGAGCATCAAAACTAACTCAAGGTCCACTATAGCTTGTTAACAAGTACTTTAAGAGAGGTAATTTTCCCCCAAGACCAGAAGACAGATTTTGGTCAGCTAGAGAATTTTATGATAATCTACTCTGGGAAGGTTAAGCAAACAGAAAAGAAATTGAAGAAAAATACATTTATATTTACACTTTATCCTTTTTCTAGTATTATAGGGATATGTTTGATGATATCTAAGGGAAAAAATACTTGTCACTTTAATACATTTTAACATCCTAAAATGTTTGGGGAGAAGGTATTAGACCACATATAAAATGTCCTACAAATGGAAAGAAATATCCTATGGTCAAATCCCTATGATTTCAAATAGAATGATGCAGAAAATAAAAAATTCCAACCAGGCAGGCAATAACCATCCTGTTGATAAAAAATGTTCTCCTGCTGAGATGCTGCAGAATTTTTCTTCAAATGAGTTTTCACACCACACTCCAGTTGTCCAACATCATCTCTTCCTATCTATGAGGAAGAGAACAACAGCTTCGTTCTCCTCCCCCCGCCCCACAGCATCTGCCTCTGCAAAGCAACAGAAAATATTTAACTTTAGGTTTCCTTTTCATTGGTTCCCCTATTAATTTTTTCTACTTTTGACTGAATTTTTTTAAAGATGTTATTTATTTATTTATTTATTTATTTATTTATTTATTTATTTGACAGAGAGAAACACAGCTAGAAAGGAAAGACAAGCAGGGGGAGCGAGAGAGGGAGAAGCGGGCTTCTTGCTGAACAGGGAGCCCGATTTGATTCGGGGCTTGATCCCAGGACTCCACGATCACGACCTGCGCCAAAGGCAGACACTTAGCGACTGAACCACCCAGGCACTCCTTGACTGAATTTTTTAGTTTTGAACTACAGATCACAAACTTTAACAGTCATTTTAGTCACTGAGACTGAATGTTGGAGCCTAAGAATTAAAAATCTTGCAGCATTAGCAGCTTGGTCAAGGCAAACAAAATCTTAAAGACATAAGACCTAAAACAACAAAATCAAAACGAAAAATGAGGGATATAGGAGAAGATGGTCTGATTGTTAACTTGATGTGGCAACTTGACTGGGCCATGGGGTGCCTGGATATCTGGTTAAACATTTCTGGTATGTCTGTGAGGGTGCTTCAAAAAGAGATTAGGATTTGAATTGGCGGGCTGAATAAAGCACAGGTGCCCCAGGTAAGTCCGCCTCATCCAATCCTTTGAGGGTGTAAACAGAGAAAATGGCAGAAAAAGTTGACTCCTCTCTGCCTGACTGCTTGAAGTAGGACATTAGTCTTCTCCTCCCTCGGCATTCCTAGTTCTCAGGCCTTCAGAACCAGACTGAAAGCTTTTACTCTCAGAGCTTCAAACTACATCCGTGGCTCTCCTGTGCCTCTGGCTTGCAGAAGGTGGGATCATGGGACTTCTCAGCCTCTGTGTCACATGACCCAATACCTTATAATAATCATATATATATATATATATATATATGCGCATATACTACAGGTTCTATTCCCTGGAGAACCCTAATAGAGATGGAGTCAGAAGGAGGGAGCTAGTAAAGAAAAAAGGGGGGGGGGGAAGAGAGAGAGAGAGAGAGAGAGAGAGAAATCCAGGAAAACAGCGAAAAGACAAGAGAGATTAATATAAGATAGGAAAAGCCCTAATCTTGATATGAGGAGACCTGCACCATAGACTCAGTCGCTTCCTATCTCACTACCTACCCTGTCATCTCTCTAGGTTTACCCCTCTGGGCCTCAACCTCCCCCCTGAGAGGAGTGACCCAACACATCTCTTGAGTCTCTCCACTTCTAGAACACTGTCATCATGATGCCTCGATGGGCACCACCCACACAGTCAGCACTCATGTGATGGGTGCCTACCTGGCAGGGCCCTCACCTGTGAGGGAATGCAAGTCAAGGAGCTCACTGCAGGAACTAGATTTAAATGCTGCCTTTGCCAACATAGCCATCTTCGGAATTCTGAGATCAGAGGGAGAATCCCAGTGGGATGGGCAGCTAAGTGCTGGATATAAAGCTGCCAAACCATCAGGCCCAAGGGAGGTGCTCTTAGAAGAGCATTTCCTAAAAACTCAGCATTTTAAATGACATATCTTGATGTGCCATTCCCAGAACCATCATTTCAGCACCTATGGGGTTTTAATGGCTGAAAAAACAATGAGCTCTCTATTCCAGGTGATATCAGCAAAAGACACATTTCCCAGATCAATGCCCTCAACCAAATCCACCAAAGCAAATATAGATTCTTTTATGTTTTATTCACCCTTCTACTCGCTGCTGCCCTACATGTAAGGCTATGAGATTTTATAGTGCGATTAGTATTGAGAAATTTGGGCCAGTAGTGATCTTCAACCATGGAACACGAAATCACCTAGAGGACTTTTTTTTTTAATATGGATATATGGACCTCTTTCCTAAAATTTTTCATTTAGTTGGTCTGATGAGGAGACCCAAGCATCAGTCTCTTTTTAACCACTCCCCAGGTAATTCTATTGGGAGGCAAGGATGAGAACCACTGGGCTGAAAGAGACTGCAGTGTTTCCAGGGGGCTCAGAGCAGCCACAAACATCCCTGACACATGTTTTTACATTCCCACTATTTTTAGCCAAAAATTCTTAACAGAAGAGAAGTTCTGCCACAACAACACTAGAGGCTGTGTATTTTGGTCTAGCTTGTCTCTTTCCCCTATAGAGCTTGCAGCTGGTAGTATAGACATTCCCCAAGCAAGCAAAGATCCTACCAAGGGTGAAAAAAACACCAAATGTTCTGCCAAGCTTTTAAACTTGGGACTTATGCTTCCATTTCAGAACTCACTCTAATAATCTAGTATCTCCATCTAAGGGAATGTGTTTCAATGCCAAGTCCTTATACTTTCTGTGATATACTCGTCAACAAAGCCATATCATGGGTGGTGGAAAAGGTAGAGTCAATGCCCATATGTTCCTGAATATTAAATTTTCTCCAGCATTCTGAAAAGTCTGTCTCTCCATGGAATTTAAAAGAACTATATCCATTTCCTGTGGGCATCACCACACAATTTGTTGTGGATTTTTAAAGAGAATTATCTAGTTTCCATGGACTTTTTCACATTTGGAAATTTGGCGATAATAATCCTCCCTATAACCTGCCATGTATTCAGTCCTTAATATATCAGTCACCATATCAGGCACTAAACTACAGTATCTCTAATGCACAGAACAGCTATGCAAAACGAGCACTATTTTTCCAAGTTTACAGATGAGAGACTTCACAGCTAGTGGCTCTTCGGGCTGGGATTCAGATTCAGGTCTGTCTGGCTCCAAAAATAACAATCTTTTCACAATGCTCTACTGCCCACAGAAAATCTGTTGGAAGGTCAGTAACTGCAACAAAACAATAAAAGTGGATATTTGTATAGCAAATGTTTTCTCCTAACTCCCTGAGCCATGGAAAGGCATTCCTAGGTCATAGCTTCCACATCCTGGACTACACTAAAGAAAAGTCTTTAGAACTTCCAGTCCTTTGAGAATGGAAATACTTTCTGATTAACTTGGGTGATGTGTTATAAAGTCACTTCAAAAAGATACATAATCAGGTCCCATAGATGATTAATCAGTATGGCTAGCAGAATAGGAACCAAAAGGCCCAAGAGACAGATGGACAGGTTTTTCCTAACAAGACATCAAGTTCTTGTGCTAGTGCAGCTTCTTTGTGTAGATGCCAGAAACATTGATTCAACCATATTCAAAGTCCAACGGTGAATAAAAAGCACACATGCACTCAGTCCCTACTCTCATGAAGAATTCATTGTTCCCAAGTTAGCTGATGGCATGTTCTGTTTTATGTAATGATGACAGCTAGTTATGGTGTACTCTCCAACCTCCATTTCAAGGCCACAAACCAAGCCAATGGGACGATGGATATTGACACCTGCCAGTTTTCTTGGTCACCTGCTCTTCCAGCGCTTGATTTTCTAGGTTTTAAGTTTGTCAGTGGGGACCCCCTTGCCTCATTTTTCCTGACCCTTCTATTCTTCTCTTCCCTCACTCTTTATTCCCAACTTAACAATTGTATATCCATGGGATGATGGTAATTCTCCCCTATCTCCAAAGACAAGGAAATTAGGATTCTTGCCAGGCTTTTTAGAACCAAGAAAGATTCCCCCAGCACCCTGAAATCCAGCTGAATTAACGGAAAGTCTATAATATTTGGTCAGCTACATTCACCCAAGGCTGTCCTAAGGAAGACAGAAATCGGAGAGCTCTAATAGACAAGTCCCTATCTCACTCAGTAGGTCATGCAAAATTTGAGAGAATGTTATAGTTTGAATACTTTAGATCCCCCCACCCCGAGTTGGCCCTTCTCACAGAGACAATCTAGTCTTAAAGAAAGACTGTCCCCACTTCTCTATTAGTAGGCAGGGGCTGCTTCACCATCCCCTCCAGAGTCAGGAAAGGCTATTATCTATCTCTTGGATTTAGTGAACCAAACAGAAGTTTGATTTCTTTTCAGATAAAAGAGATGATGCAAATGAGAATTTTATCTTGCATGGTGGAGTGACAAAGTAGGGGAATGAATCCTACTTGATTACAATCTTCCATCATTCTGATTTTATAATTACTGAATGGAATCAATCAGCTTTCAATTGTTACCTTGGTGAAAGATTAAAACATCATTACTTGTCCTACATATTTCACACTTTAGCAAATTTTAATAAACTGAATGCATGAGAAATAGTTATATTATCTTTCATGATATTGGGATGCTAATGACATTTCTATTGATTTTAATTCACATTTGTTGGTCAAAAAGAGTCAGATTCCAACGAGGCATGGCATCCTATAATCAACACTAACAAATGAAGACCACTGAACACTGAAATGGTCCAAATGAAATCATTAATCAGAAATATCATAAAATAATTACCAAAAAACTAGGGAGGTCTTATCTTCCTAATGAACATCTTTTATGGTATATTGATTCATTTATAACTCTTACACATTGGTGATTTCTCTATTAAAATATTTTTCAGTAAGTATAGAAAAAGCACTCTGAAAAGGCAAAATCAGGAAAGCACCAATTTATCAGTAAAGGGAATCACAGACACCTCCCCCTAAAAAGCGAAAAAGACTCCTGAAGATCACACAGTGCATGCAACTCCTCCTTAACACCATTTGCATCTGGAAAATTCTTAGCCCAGTAGCGGGAAAGATTGTACAGACTTATCAATAACATAGAACCGAGTAATAGTTAAAGGTGCAGATTCTGCTGTCAAACATCCTGGCTTCAGTAACTTTGTCAACTGCACTTCTTTGTGCCTCAGTCCACATTATGGGGGCATAATAATAGTATTCATTTCATTGTCTTGGTCATGAGATGAAATAAGATACTGTGTATAAAACACATTTCAGGGTGCCTGGGTGGCTCAGTGGGTTAAAGCCTCTGCTTTCAGCTCAGGTCATGATCTCAGGGTCCTGGGATCAAGGCCCGCATCGGGCTCTCTGCTCAGCCGGGAGCCTGCTTCCTCCTCTTTCTCTGCCTGCCTCTCTGCCTACTTGTGATCGCTCTGTGAAATAAATAAATAAACTCTTAAAACACACACATACACACACATTTCAGTATACTCCAATCAGCATATTCCATGCATTTCCATGGTTAAAAACAGCATTAGGGGCGCCTAGGTGGCTCAGTCATTAAGCATCTGCCTTCAGCTCAGGTCATGTTCCTGGAGTCTGGGGATGGAGCCCCGCATCAGGCTCCCTGCTCTGCAGGAAGCCTGATTCTCCCTCTCTCACTCCCCCTGCTTGTGTTCCCTCTCTGGCTGTGTGTCTGTCAAATAAATAGAGAAAATCTTAAAAAAAAAAAAAAAAGCATTAAACTCACATATGTGAAGATGTTGTTTTCTCCCCCAACATTTTCTTGGTTTAAATTTTTTCCATTACTTATTCTTTCTAGCTGGTCAATTAGACTATGTCTCCTAAGGGGCTAATCAAGTCTGGGAGGGTCTGGTATCTGGAGTTCAGTCTTGCAAGAGGTATAAAGAGTGAGGGATGAAAAGGAGACAAGAGAGCACAAGCTCTTAAATGCTCTGCCATGTGAACCTTTTCCCCAACAGCCTCAGTCTTTAATAGATCTATAAAAATCATGATAAATGTCCTCTGTGGGATTCAATCTCTTGTAAAAGCTGCAAGAGGCAGTGCTTTTCTCCAAGAGAATGTAGAAGTTAACGCATCGATGGCCCTGGAAAGACATACAAGTGAAGACTAGGAAGCCCAGCCTTGTAACAACAGGACAAGCGAAGAGTGACAGAAAGGGTGCTAGATGGGCCTGAGCCTAGCTGACTTGAATCTCCAAGACCTGGGAGGTAAAAGAATGGCAACAGGGGTTCCCAGTGACATCACTGGGGATTTCAATATAAAATCAACTTTTCAAAGGCCCCATTTCCTCAATTTAAGATTCAGAGGACTCCTTTACAATTTGGGTTTTTTAAGAACTTCCAGAGACCAATTCAACATATTGTACTTCAAGTTCCAGTTAAAGTCATTCTGCTACCTTTTTTTTTTAAGATTTTATTTATTTATTTGACACAGAGAGAGAGAGCACAAGTCGGCAGAGCAGCAGGGAGAGGGGGAGGGAGAAGCAGCCTCTCTGCTAAGCGGGGAGTCTGATGGCGGGCTCAATCCCAGGACTCCGGGATCATGACCTGAACCGAAGGCAGAGGCTCAACTGACTGAGTCACCCTCTGCTACCTTTTTTAATGAGATTTTTATTATCCCACATTCTTCTTTGAGGTTGTTTGAAATTTTACATGTGAAACCAAATTTTTTTTAATCAAAGCACCAGGTCAAAACACCACTAGTATCTGTTGTAGAAAAAAATTGTATAAGCCATCAATACCTGGACCACAATAATGACAATAGCTATTATTTGTTTATGGAGTGCTCACTATAAACCAAACCAGGTATCACACTAATTGCTTTACTGGCATTAATGTATTTAACTCTTACAACAGCCCAGTGAAGTAGGTTCAGTTAATACAGATAAGGAACCTGAAATCAAGAGAGGCCATTTGTCAGAGAGGAGGTAGTTGGGGAGGATGGGTGAAATAGATGAATGGAATTAAGTATAGACTTAACTTGATGAGCAGTAAGTAATATATAGAAGTGCTATATTACTACATTGTACACCTGAAATTAATATACTGTATGTTAACCATACTGGAATTTTAAAACAGAGGGAAAGAGAAAGGTCACTTGTCCAAGGTCATAAAAGTTGGTAGGTAAACCAGGATTAGTTAATTCTTTCACCAACTATCCATTAGGGGTAAAATATATCAAATAAGACACATTTTGTCAATCTCAATTAAAGAAAAGAAAGGCACCATTGTTGTTTTTTTTTCAAGTATATTTATTCACAAGAGCTGTAAAAGCAAACACAAATCACAAATGGAGTTTTACTTCAAGGACTTTTTCAAAACTAGCCACAACAGTAATTCCCATCCTACATGTTCTCGAAGTCATTTTAACTTTCCTCACATCAAGATAATGTAATCTATGCTCCTTCCTTGATGGAGGGTTTATGACTAATGGTGGAAGCGACACTATGCACTTCCAAAACTAGTTCATAGGAAATTTATAGTTTCTGCTTGGTTCTGTTGGAGTGCTAGGGTTCTGTGGCATGCTAGGGGAAGGTCCAAGCACAAAAAAGAAAGTTCTAGATGTTTCCAGTCAAGGCGTCAGCCAATAGTGAACATCACTCTATAGACACGTGAGTGAAAAAGTCTTTGGATGATTTCAGACCATCATCAAATTGGCCCCTATTCCCCAAGAGTTCCCAGCTGAGGCCCCAGACATCATGGACCAGAATAAGCTGTGTCTATCGTCCTGATCATATGCTTTCTGAATTCTGGACCACAGTATCCCTGAACATAATAAAATGGCTGCTGTTTTACAGTAAGTTTGGGATGATCAATTATGCAGTAATAGCTTTCAACAAACATCAGTAGTGTTTGCTCATTAAGCACCAAAGCACAGAAACATAAAATTGTGGGTAACCTGTTCAAATTGCATGTTGACCTTTTCCTCAACTTTAGTCAAGTTATTCTTCAATTCTTTCAAACAGAAGAGCTTTTATAGCTTAACAGAGGATTTCTGAAGTATTCATTAACGTGATCATAGCAATGAGGGGCCTGGGTGACTCAGTTAAGCATCTGCCTTCGGCTCAGGTCATCATCTTGGGGTCCTAGGATCAACCCCTACATTGGGCTCCCTGCTTAGCAGGGAGTCTGCTTCTCCCTCTATGTCTGTCCCCCCACCCCCTGACTTGTGCTCACACTCTCACTCTCTCCCTCTCTCAAATAAATAAATAAAATTTATTTAAATTTATTTAATTAAAATTAAGAAAAAAATGATCACAGCAGAGGCACCTGACTGGCTCAGTTGAAAGAGCATTTGACTCTTAATCTCAGAGTGGTGAGTTTGAACTCCATGTTGGGGGTGGAGATTAGTAAATAAATAAAAACTTAAAAAATAAAATTAACATGATCACAGCATATACATACTGCATTAAAACAAGGGAAAGACTTCTAGTATGATATTAAACGGAAAGAAAGCAGAATGCCAATTTTTATACATGTGTAAAGATTCTTCATGCAAATGGAAAAAGTCTAGAAAGCCCTATGGAAATATTAAAATAATTGATCTGGTATTTTGGTAAAGTCTCTTGATTTTTTTTTTATAATTGATACATTATGTGTATATATGCTTGAGATATAATGTATAAATAAAAATATATTAAAATAAAATTATCAGAGAAAGAAATCAGGCAAATTTCCACTCCCCTCCTAAGTCATTCACATGAATGGAAACCTTTCCTTCATTACACAATTTCTCGTGTCTCACTTTTCTTTCCTATGAAATGGGAATAACAACACTTATTTCATAGAGTCATTATGAGAAGTAAATGAGTGAGTTAATTTGGTAAGGCCTTGGACAGTGCCTGACACACAGAAAGCAACACACATGCTATTATCTCATCCAACTCCTAATATTGTAGATTAAGATCATCTCTGTTAATCCTGCCTTTGATTCCCAAACTCTGCTACTAACAAGCACCTAAACTAGGAATGAGGCCATCTGTGTCCAGGGTCAGCTAAGGAAATGAGCTGTGTGATCTTGGCTAAGCTACTCAGCCTTCATTTCCTTGCAGGGATGATGAAGTGGATGCCTACCTTTCTGGGTTTTCTGTAGAAAATCAACTGACTGGGTTAAAGCCTCTGCTTTCGGCTCAGGTCATGATCTCAAGGTCCTGGGATCGAGGCCCACATAGAGCTCTCTGTTCAGCAGGGAGCCTGCTTCCTCCTCTCTCTCTGCCTGCCTCTCTGCATACTTGTGATCTCTCTCTCTGTCAAATAAATAAATAAAATCTTTTTAAAAATAAATAAATAAAAGAAAATCAACTGACATAATGCACTGAAAGGATTTGGTCAAGGTCCAAAACAAAGGTCCATTTGTCTATCTTCTTATTTTACCAACGTTATTAGTTTGCTAGTAGGTGATGTTATAACCAAGTACCACATACTGAGTGACTTAAACAACAGAAGTTTATCATCACCCAGTTCTGGAGGCTGCAAGTCTGAGGTCTGGCTGTCAGCAGGGTTAGTTCCTGCTGGAAGGAAGCATCTGTTCTAGCCCTCTCCCCTGGCTGCTGGTAGTTTGCAAGCAATCTTTGGCATTCCTTGAAACTTAGAGACACATCCACCTGATCTCTGCCTTGATATTCACATATGTTCTCCCCATGTACATATCTCTGTATCCAAATCCCCCCCTTTTCATAAGGACACCAGTCATATTGAGTTAGAACCCACCCTAAGGAACTCGTTTTAACTTGATTATCTCTATAAAGCCCTATCTCCAAATGAGGTCACATTTGGAGGCTGTGGGAGCCAGGACTTTCACATACAAGTGGTGGGGGGTGGTGACACAATTCAACCCATAACACTGATAAAGAAATGAAGACCCAAAATGTGAAGTCCAGTACTTAGGAAAAGCAGGACATAAATCCAGCAGACATTGACAACTTGTTTGATGTGTATTGAAGGAAATGTGCAAAACACTTCTTTTGAAATTCCAGGCTAAATCAACTCTGGCTGAGTCCTTTTATGAACCTTAAATTCAGCCCAGATTCATAAATCCTTGAAGAAAACCCAAGCCAATTTTGGAGTTTCTGACAAGATTCAGAGGCTGAATGGATCAGACAGAATTTCATTTGGTATTTAGGATTATTGAATCTAACCTGAAACTTAATGCAAATTCATGGAACACAAACTCCTTACAAATTGAATAGAAGCAAATACTAAGGGCTCATGAGCCATCTGGAATGCACATGCTGAATGTTGAGGTTTTTCCCATTGCAATAACATGGTGGGGAGGGGAAGGCCCGGCTGGCAAGTTCTCACCATCACCAACTCTATAACCCAGAGTATTTGCATCTCATATGAATCTGAAGGATTTCAAATAGTGCAACATGCAGATAATAATAAAGTCTCATTTTGTAAGCAAAATTTGAAACAATATGAACTCTCCTTAAATGTAAAAATTTGTCCAAAAAAATGTGCAAAATTTCAAGATGGGCAAGCTGAGTGACTTGCAAACTATGTATCAGTTAAGGTCATAGGAAGGTGTCGCTTCAACTAGTTAACAGAAACACCTGCAATCTTTGATCAGCAGAAACTATCATTCATGTGCATCCAAACGTCCACTATTGGTTTCAGTAACCATTGTGCTTTCACTTTAAATGTGACAGTTGTTAAGAATTAAAATCTTCTGGGTGCCTGGGTGGCTCAGTGGGTTAAGGCCTCTGCCTTCCGCTCAGGTCATGATCTCAGGGTCCTGGGATTGAGGCCAGCATCAGGCTCTCTGCTCAGCAGGGAGCCTGCTTCCCCCTCTCTCTCTGCCTGCCTCTCTGCCTACTTGTGATCTCTCTCTGTGTCAAATAAATAAAATCTTTAAAAAAAAAAACAAAAGAGGGGCGCCTGGGTGGTTCAGTTGGTTAAGAGACTGCCTTCGGCTCAGGTCATGATCCCGGAGACCTGAGATCAAGTTCCACATCGGGCTCCCTGCTCGACAGGAAGGCTGCTTCTCCCTCTCTCGCTCCCTCTGCTTGTGTGCCCTCTCTGGCTGTGTTTCTCTGTCAAATAAATAAAATCTTAAAAAAAAAAAAAAGAATTAAAATCTTCTGAGGCACCTGGGGGGTTTGGTTGATTAAGTATCCAGTTCTTGATTTTGGCTCCGGTCTTGATCTCAGGGTCCTGAAATGGAACCCCAAGTTGGGCTCTGCACTCAGTGGGTAGTCTTTAAGATTTCTCTTCCTCCCTCTCCCTCTGTGCCTTCTCCTGCTTGTATGTTTTCTCTCTGTCTCTCTTTCACACAATAGATAAATAAATCTTTTTTAAAAGAATTAAAATCTTTTGAATAGTCTTTAACAGTATCATGCAGGTGCTTACTTAAGTGTGGTCCTCGGACTGAAAAACTCACTGGAAAATTGGTTGCTTTGGACTAGAGTTAGCCCAGCCCAAAAAGCTAGGGAAGAAGTCCAGATGCCAACCTCGATATACCCTATTGTTAAATTAGGAGAGAGTATTAGGTAAATGATCTAAGGCTAAGAAAACAAAAAGCACTTGAAGCAAAATTAGCCAAAATAGGTGTGGGGTTTTACAGTTTGTGACTACATCCCCTCCACTTTAAACTTATTCTGTGGGAAAACTACCCTTCAACTGTGAAGATTTTAATTATACAAAGTCTCCAGGAACATGTCTCTTGAATTAAAAACCACACTTCTGCATTTTTTTAACAACTTCATTGACCGATAATTTATACCATGAGATTCACTGCTCTTAAGTGTACAACTCAGTGATTTTCAATAAATTTCCTGAATTACGTAGCCTTCACCATAATCTAGTTTCAGAACATTTTTATTACCCCAGTGAGATTTCTCATGTGTATTTATAATTAATCCCAATTCCTACCTCCAGGAATCCACTAATCTACTTTTCATCTCCATAGAGGTACCTTTTCTGGACATTTCATACAAATGGAACCATACAATACCTGGTCTTTTGTGACTGGCTTCTTCTACTTGGCATGATGTTTTTTAGTAGATCCGTGGTGTAGCACATATCAGTATTTCATTCTTCATTATTTCTGGATAGCATGCCATTGCATGGATCCTGTAGTTGTTTTTAGGCTGAAGTTTAGAAGGCCCAAAGGCATCATCACTTCTTACTGTGTGTGCCAGACATAACCATAAATAAGTGCGGTAGTACCCAAATATGGCCACCAGTAATTCTTCCCCTTCCTCTGCACACTCCTGACACTGAGAGCTGGAGTCTACTTTCCTACCTTCGCCCTAGAATCCGGACTGGCCATACCCCTTGGCTTGTCCAATAGAGGTAACACAGTGATGTCCTGACACTTCTGAGCCCTCTTAAGAGAACTAGCAGTTCTGCTTCTCCTCTTGGAAGCCAGCCATCATCCTGCAAAGGAGTGAGGGCCAGACTACGGGATGAGGATATGTCACAATGAGAGAAGCTTTCAACCCTAAGAGGCCTTCTCAGGTATTGCAGCTCCAGCCAAGCTCCCAGTTGAATGCAGTTCCGTGAGTCACTGCAGTTACACCAAATGCAGCTGAGAAACCAGCCAACTTAGCCCAGGCAACTTGTAGAATGAGAAATAATAAATGACTCTTGTTTTAAGCCACTCTATTCTGGACCGATTTGTTATACAGCAACAAGCAATCCAAACATCACAATTTAACCAGAAAGTCTTTCTCTTCCATTTTAATTCTTGTTGATTTCATTCATTTTAAGTTTTTAGAGTTGTATGTTTCCCATTGTAAGAGATTTCTAAAGGGTGTTCCCTTCAACATCACTTCCTTGGCTGTTTATGATACACTGATGTTATATGTGGGTCAACTGACTTTCTGATAGTTATATGCTGAAATCTTGAAGCAAATTTTTTAAATGCCCTGAAGAGAGTCACCTGGAAAGCTTTATAAAAATGGATTCTCAGGCGCCTCGGTGGCTCAGTTGGTTAAGCAATTGCCTTCGGCTCAGGTCATGATCCCAGAGACCCAGGATCGAGTCCCACATCGGGCTCCCTGCTCAGCAGGAAGGGAAGCCTGCTTCTCCCTCTCTCGCTCCCCCTGCTTGTGTTCCCTGTCTGGCTGTGTTTCTCTCTGTCAAATAAATAAAATCTTTAAAAAAAAAAAATGGATTCTCCATCTTCCCCTCCTCTTTCACCATGATGGATAAGGAATCAGTAACCATCTGCTCCATAGCAGTGTACAAGTTAATTTAATAATCTCACCAGGCAAACTACTTCAATAACTCAATTAAGTATCTCCTGAATTTTGATTAAAGGAAAATGAGCATGCCCACCACTGTGCACAAAGACACAAAAACTATCAAAATATAACCCTTACCCTCGAAAAGTTTACAATCCAGCCAAAACAAAAACAAAAAATAAAAAGCAAAACTGTATCATGTCAATATCGGATTAATATTTGATCAGCCTACACTGGAGATAAAAATTAGGTAATTTTAATTTGCACAATGTTATCTATCAATTATATCTCAATAAAACTTGGGTGAATGCCTCTCTTCACCTGTGGAAAACCATCTGGCCCCCTCTCCATGCATTCAGGCTGGGAGTTACTATCTACAACCTGGTGAACCAGAGGACACACAGCATCCTTCTGGCCACTGTGATAGGTTCAGGGAGGAACATGTGACCCAATCACAGTCAGTGAGACACAATCACTAGACTTTTGCTGGGACTATGAGAATGAGGTACTCTTTTTTTTTTTTTCCCAGCTTGACTTAAGAGCTATTAACAACCATCTTGCGACCTCAAGAGGAAAGGCTGTCTTAGAAGAAAACTATATATTAGGAAAACAGAACTGGGAGCTGTCTAGAGAAATTGGCCCTTCATGGTATCACTGAACCACTGAAAGTTGGTTCCTGCTCTGGACTTTTCAATTCTGTAAGGCAAACACACACACCCACATGCTCACACACACAAACACACACACACACACACACACACACACACACACAGAGATACCTTTTATTGCTTAGACCAGTTTGAGTTGAATTTTCTGTCACTTGTAAAAGAATCTCAGGTGAATGTTTCCTATCAGTAAAATGAAGATAATACTTGCTACCACGTTTTGGTGGGCTCTGAGTATTTTGGAAAGTATCAAGCCTATTCGAATACAAAGCATTGTCCTACCTACTTCCTCTCTTTGGCTTCTGCCTATGCTTAGCATAATAACACTTTTTTTTTTTTTTTAAGATTTTATTTATTTGACAGAGAGAAACACAGCCAGAGAGGGAACACAAGCAGGGGGAGTGAGAGAGGGAGAAGCAGGCCTCCCGCGGAGCAGGAAGCCCGATGTGGGGCTCGATCCCGGGTCTCCGGGATCATGACCTGAGCCGAAGGCAGTGGCTTAACCAACTGAGCCACCCAGGCGCCGCCTAATAACACTTTTAAAGCATAAACATAATGCTGGACCAAAAAAACATTTTCATCACCAGCTATGCCTGTTCTGTGTTCAGAACACCTATGTTCCACAGAACTCTTCATATCATAGAATTCTTTGAAACCAAATCAGCAAAGTTTTGTTTCAATGAGCCGTTTCTTCCTTAGGCCACAACAATTGCTTTTGCAAATAAAATCCTATGTTAAAAATGGTGTTTGTACGGCCAACAGACACATGAAAAAATGTTCAGCGTCACTAGCTATCAGGGAAATTCAAATCAAAACCACTCTAAGATACCACCTTACACCAGTCAGAATGGCCAAAATTAACAAGACAGAAAACAACAAGTGTTGGAGAGGCTGCGGAGAAAGGGGAACCCTCTTACACTGTTGGTGGGAATGTAAACTGGTGCAGCCG